>SNVD02013008.1:0-74114 GCA_013180625.2 Boswellia sacra
AAAGTGTGGGGGTGTAGTTTCTTTTGCTTTCTACAAAAAAAAAAAAAGAAAAAAAAAGGAGAGTTCGAGTGTTCTGAATAAGTTTGGGAGAGTCATTTGATGAATAAGAATGAATTTTTTATGTCATGGGCTTGAGCTCCACATAATATTGAATGATTTTATGTGTTTGTGGGTGATTTGAGCATAATTATTATCCTTTATCATACCTTCACCTAAGTCAAACGTTACAAGCTTAATAAAGTCCTACTTGATCCTTGGTGTTGTGCATGTCTACATTAGTGGAGAGTGACTTGAAAAGCAAGCCTATGGAGTTCATTTATACACACATCTTCAATATTAAATATGATTCATTTTTATGCATAAACTCATCCGGGTTACAAGTGATTAGGTGAGAATGGCTCTACACACACACACTTGAGGAATTGAAGTGAAGCGAAACTAATATTTGAGATAAAATTGTTGATCAAGTGCATTATTTTGAAGTTTTCCTTGGGTTATAATTAAGTACAATCTTTGAGGCCTATTTGCAAGTTGAAGCATTTGTGTGTTTTAATTTTTCTTTGATTCTGTTTCGTTTAGTTTTGTTTCGTATCATTTTAGTTGCTCGAGGACTAGCAAAGTCTAAGTGTGGGGGAATTTGATAGGTGTCTATTTATGTATTACTTTTATATCAATTCGTCCATGTTTCTTTGCTATATTCCTTGGTATTTTTATGTTTTTGTGTGGTTTTGATGTTTGTAGGAGTTTTGGAGCAACTTGCACAAAAATGGAGTAAAACCCTTCATTTTCACCTCTGCTAGTCAGTGATCTTCTCGGATTTAATTGTATTGATATACAATGAACCCGATGACATATTATATACCGTTGGAAAGCTCTCGAAGTCTATTTTCTGGAGAAATTTACGGTTTATAATCCATTCAGTGTACCAAAGTTGTAATCAAAACAGTGTGAGAAGTATAGAAATGTAATTCCACAATCACTGTAGCATGTATAATACGGGACACTGTAGCAGTTACTGTAGCAGAGTATTTAAACACATTTTAGGGTTTTATTTTCATAACTTGAAGAGGGGAGAACGTGGTGGAGGCTGCAGCTCTGGAATTCTTTCATCTCTTGGAGTTCTTGAAGGAGAAAGGAAGCTTGGAAAGAGGAAGAACTACAATCCAAAGAGAATTACATCAAATTTGCTAAGTTTTTCCCTTCCCTTTCATTTTCTGGAATGTCTCCATGTTGTATTGTATTTACCACGTTCTTAAACATGTGTAACTGAATCTGAATTGGTTGAGGGTGATTTCCAAGCCCCTGATATGGTTTTTGTAAGTTGATTGTGCAAGAAGTTGTTATCCAATTCTCTAATTGAAGTTGCTTGTATTTTCCCATATCTAATGCTTATGATTGCTTGCTGATTGTATTTGAGTGGCCAACTGAATATAATCTGGTTTGTCTTATTGCTAGACTAGAAATCTTGATCCGTAATTGTCTTGAATTTCTAATCATTAGTAGCAAAATTGTGATCAGAGATTGCAATTGGAGAATATAACCTAAGTTAAATAATCCGAGCTTGTGTGTTTATTGCTTAGATCAACCTGTCTTTCTTTTCATAATGCATCCATTGAATTAAATTTAGAGAGCTTGTTCTAGGTTGTTTAATGGATAGAGATTAAATAAAGAGCCTGTTTTATTTAACAACAAATTAAGGAAAGATTGGGATAACAGAGCTTGTTGTTATCTACGGTTGATAATTTCAATGGTGTAATTGGATGACAATTCTACGATTAATTCGCAAATCCATATCTTGTGGTAGAGAATGATCCCTTAACCAGATTTCTCTCATTGATTTTTCATTCGAATTAACTTTCTGTTTTGTTATTCTTCGTTTGCATTATTATTTCACTTAGTTAATCAATCAACAAAACCCCCATTTATTCTGTTTTTGCTTTCGAATAACAAATTTAATTAGCATCAATCCTCGTGGGAACGATATCTTACTCATCACTTTATTACTTGTGCGACTAGTATACTTGCTAGTTTCGAACGCATCACCTAGGTTGTTGTCCCGTCACAATCTCGAATGGACTCTTACCCGTTGCCTCACTCCTTTGGAGATTATGTGAACATTGGGCAACGTTTAGCAACTTTGCCGAATCATGTTTGTGAGCGCTCATATAATGCCTCAAATATAGCTCAAGCAAGGCATTGATGCGCTCAGTTTGTCCATCGGTTTGGGGATGGAAGCTTGTTTAGAAGCTCAAGTCGGTCCCCAACATTTTGAAGAGCTCTCGCCAAAAACGTCCCGTGAAGCGAGGGTCACGATCACTTACGATGTTTTATGGGACTCCCCAAAGCTTCATGATGTACTTGAGGAATGCTCGAGCGGCTTCATTCGCGGTGCAATCTGTAGATACGGGTATGAAGGTGGCATATTTGCTAAACTGATCAACTACCACCATTATACTTCCATACACTTCAGATTTTGGCAAGGCCACGATGAAGTCCATCGAGACGCTTTGCCATGGCCTTTTTACGATGGGTAGGGGTTCAAGCAACCCTGCTGGACGTTGGTGCTCAACCTTTTCTTGTTGGCACACAAGACAAGTCCTTACATAGCCCTCCACGTCTTCTCGCATTTGAGGCCAATAATAGGAATCTTGCACGAGTGCAAGGGTTCGTGCCATACCTGGGTGACCAGCCCACTTGGAATCGTGGCACTCCTTGATGATCTCCTTCCGCAAGTTCCCATATCTTGGCATGAAGAGGCGATTACCCGTTGTGAGGAGTAGGCCCTCATCATGCCAAAAACGTCGTGTCTTCCCCTCACTTGCCAATTTCAAGAGATTATTGGCTATGGGGTCATGCTCTAGGCCTCGTTTGATGGGGTCGATGAGCACACTTTGTGGACAACTTGCACTCAAGGTGGTAAGTTCTACCTTGCGACTTAGGGCATCGGCCACAACGTTTGCCTTGCCCGCTTTATACTCGGGTCTATAGTCAAACTCGACTAAGAAGTCTTGCCATCGTGCTTGTTTGGGGCTCAGCTTCCTTTGTGTTTGGAAGTAGCTTGTGGCCACATTGTCGGTTTTGATGACAAATTGGGAACCAAGCAAGTAATGTCGCCAAACCCGTAAGCAATGGATGATGGCGGTCATCTCCTTTTCTGAGATCGTGTATCGCCGCTCCGTGTCATTGAGCTTGCGGCTCTCATATGTAATAGGGTGTCCTTCTTGCATGAGAACTCCCTCTATGACAAAATCGGAGGTGTCTGTGTGCATCTCGTATGGTTTGGTATGGTTGGGTACACTAATACCGGTTCTTCACATATTGCCTTCTTCAACCCCTCGAAGGCATGTTGGCACTCTTCGGACCAGTGCCATATGCGGTTCTTCTTGAGAAGATCCGTGAGTGGGGCGGCTTTGGCTGAGTTGCCCTTGATAAATCGTCGATAATAGTTAACCAGCCCAAGGAAAGATCATAGCTCCGGTACCTTAGTAGGAGGCTCCCATTCTCGAATGGCCTTCACCTTTGCTTGATCCATCATAAGCTTCCCATCCCGTATTCGGTGGCCAAGGAATTCTACCTCTTGTTGAGCAAAGGAACATTTTTCTTTCTTGACATAGAGTTTGTTGTCACGAAGCACTTGGAAGACTTGTTGGAGATATTGCACATACTCTTCAAGAGTTGTGCTATAGATGATAATGTCATCCAAGTAAACTACCACGAACCGATCAAGTTAGGGATGAAAGAGCTTGTTCATGAGGGTACAAAATATGGCGGGTGCATTAGTGAGGCCAAATGGCATGACAAGAAATTCATAAGCAACATACTTTGTTACACATGCGGTCTTTGGTTCATCACCCTTGGCAATGCGCACTTGATAGTACCTCGATCTTAAGTCAAGCTTTGTGAAGTATCGAGCCTTCCCAAGTTGGTCAAACAACTCCGCAATGAGTGGAATCGGATACGTGTTTTTGATGGTTACCTTGTTAAGTTTTCGATAGTTGATACACATGCGGAGGGATCCATCCTTCTTCTTTTGGAAAAGGACAGGTGCACCGTATGGAGCGTTTGAGGGTTGGATGTAGCCTGCATCGAGCAAGTCTTGGAGTTGTTTCTTCAACTCCGCAAGTTCGGGTGGCGCCATGCGGTAAGGCGCCATGGCTGGAGGCTTGGCACCGAGCTCCAACTCAATTTGGTGATCCACTTCTCGTCGTGGAGGCAACTTCTTTGGAAGTTCTTGGGGCATGATGTCCTTGTACTTATCAAGGACAGATTGGACTTGCCTTGGCAATGGGTCCATGGAAATGGTGATGTCCTCCCCATCGCTTAGTTCTCGAACGGTGGCAAGGAAACTTGGATCTATATTCATTCCCCGTTTGAATTGTAATACGGTTAGCATCTTGCTTTCGACCTTTGCTACCCACTCTGCCATCACTGTGCATGAATGACTCCCGTCGAGGATGTTGAGGGAGTTAGAAGATGGTATGGGGAAGGCATAAACTTGGTCGAAGAATTCCATGCCAAACACTACTTGAAAATCATCTATGGGAACTATAGAGAAATCGAGCTTACCGTTCCATGTGCCAAGTTGAACTGATATTGCCTTGGATACTCCCAATATTGCCTTGGCGAGTGAGTTTACCGCCTTGATGATGCCTCCTCCATTGACATATTTGAGGCTTAACCGTTTGGCCTCTTCTTCGAAAATGAAATTGTGTGTGGCTCCTGTATCGAGTATTGCACGCACATCCTTGCCGTTGATGGGTCTCTTGAGTGCGCCAATTGTGCAGAGAAAACCCATCCCCGCTTGAGGCTCCTCATTTTGTATGCCCTCATGTTGAGCGACTAGGCGTTGAGAGCCTTCCTCGTTGGGCAATCTCACACCCAATGAGAACCATCACAAATGAAGCAAGGACTTTTAGGTTTAGGGGCATCGGACTTACCTTTGTTAGGTGCATCGCGCTTGTCTCCCCCAGATGGTTTACGTGCACCACCTTCCTTTCGAGTATGGTCTTTCTTGGTATTCCGCTCTCCCCTACCTTTACCATGGTTGGGCTTCCTCTCATTGGATTGAGAAGAGTAATCTACAAGGGATTCGGCCACGGCTATGGCGTCATCAAGATTTTGCACGCTGCGCCTTTTGAGCTCAACCCTCGTCCAATCTTTTAACCTGTCGAGGAAGTAGAAGAGAGAATCTTTTTCAGACATACCTTCGATTTCGAGAATGATGGTGGTGAAATCTTTGATGTACTCACGAATGGTGCCACTTTGCTTTAAACGGCGGAGGCGACCCCTTGCTTCCTTCTCGGCATTGCTAGGAGAGAAGTGTTTCTAAAGTTCTCTCTTGAAATCCTCCCATATACGAAGGGATAAGATGCCTCTGCCCGCGTCGTCATGCTTACGACGCTACCACAATTGGGCTGTATCTCGTAGGAATGTGGGTGCAATGCCAATTCTCGAAGCATCATCATGGACACGTTTGGCTTCGAAGTATTGCTCCAAGCCGAATAGGAAGTTTTCAACTTCCGTAGCATTACGAGTGCCATTGTATGTGGCAGGAGTAGGCACGTGCATGGTGCTTAACCCACTTGGGTAAGACGGGTTAGCACGTTCACATTGATGCTTCTCTCATTCTGTGCGAGATTCCTCCACATCCACACGAATTGCTCACAACTCATGTTCCACAAAGGTCCGCAAGCCGATGAGCTCTCGTGTAAGGTTGTGTAACTCTTTTTCATAGGCTTTACTAAACTCAAGGATGTTGGACTTTGTTGCTTGGGTGATCTCTCCATAATCGGTCTCTAGGCCTTCGAGACTGTCGGAGAGGCCCTCAATTGCATTGTCTATTCCCCTGATAGCTTGCTCTAAGCTAGCAACACGAGGCTCTCAAGACTCCGAGGGTGGAGCTTTGGACTTACCTCGTTTTCCTTATGGGCGTGGTTGAGGTTGCTCCTCTCGTCCACGAACTTGTTCCTCCATGGTCACTTCAAGGTCGGATGCCATGCTCTTGTGCTCGAACTGTGCTTTGATACCAACTGTCACGAGCTTAGAGGTTTATGCAGCACGCTCGTGCGGCACTTAAGCAACTTGACTCGAAAGTTGCTAAGCAAGCCTTGATGCTAGTCTTCTCACTCAAGGAGAAGAGAGGATCGTTGAGCCGAAGAGCCTGTAGGCAAAGAAGAGAAGAGATTGAGACAAGAATTGCTAAGCAAAAGAGCTTTGTATTATACTTGAAAGCTTTACAATGCTTGGATGCTTTGTGAATTTGTGGATTCTTGTGGATGATTCACAAATGAGACTTGGAGAGGTTTATATAGTGAACCACCTCTCAAATGAATGGTCTAGATCTAATGCATCTAAGGGTCCTAATTCATTCTTATCTACTAAATTATCTAGACATGTACAAGAGAATATTATCTACTAAATAATCTAGATAAATACAAGAGATAATTATAGAAGTTTATCTTGCTAGAGAATTCTAGAAGATAGGCTTGGGTCTGGGCTTTCTAGAAACTGGGCCAAGCCTCTAGGCATATTTGGGCTCTCTAACAAGTAAATTGGGCAGGTCGTGACACAATGCTCACCTTTGATGTTGGTAGGAGCATATCCCTACAACATATGGTGAACCCTTTTAGTCAGTATCTTTTATATCGTAAACACTGTAGAGCACAAAACGTTAAACGAACTAAGAAGCAAGGTGTTACTTATAGTGTCGACGTCCGACCACATCCTCCCATAAGAAGAATTGATGTAGGACATATTAGGAATAAATTATGAATTTTAATTATATTTTAGAGATTTTAAAAAATTAAAGATTTTGACTTCTTAAATTGGTAGTAATCCTAATTTGAGTTTTTTTCTAGTTAATAGTTTACTATTTTATTTAGAATTTAATTTTCGTATTTTCTAGTTAAACTGTGATTAGTATTCTATTTCCTAATGGAATTATATTTCCTAGTAGAATTATACTTTAAACTCCTATAAATATGAGTCTTTAATTATGTTATTTTCAAACTTGATTATTATTGGTTTTGATCTTTTAGTAAAAAGATTATCTTTTCCCTTAATTTTCCTCTATTTCTCCCTAAATCTCTTTTATTATTTCTCTCTTTTCCTCCATTCTACATCTCCCTCATTTTCTTTTAACTTGAGGTACCCCATTCCTTATCAATCGGTATCGGAGCGTGGTTTTGATCCCTTTTTATACTATTTATCCTTTAATTTTTTTTCAACCCATAAACCCTAAACCTCCCACCACCATTAACTTACTTTACCCCAATTTTATCTTCCATCACCCCTTCAATTAATACAAAAAAAAGAGTTGCAATATTATTGACGAACGTGTATTATTCACATAGAAACTACTGTTTACCAGAGTTACTGTTCACCTCGACCACCATCATATTCTTCTTATCGATATCTATAATGTATCTTTCAGTATAAATTTCAATACTCTCAATGATGTAAGCTTTAGAAAATAAGACAAATAAATGCAATTCGCTGTTAGTTTTGAGGCATTTGAAAGGCACAATTCGCGGGCTCAGACAGAGCCACCTTGTGCATAGATGGGCGGTAGAAGGACGAGACGAGACGGGTGAGATTCTGGAATTTCATTTCATTATAAAATTGAAATAGCGAGGGAGAACAGGATCAAAGAATATGCGATCCGGGCCTAGATGGGCCGGATGGTTCAGTTTGTGTTAGAGAAATTGGTATTTAAGATTCGCCACACTCCACGTGTAAGGAACTGGAGATGTGCTTGTCGCAAAAGATGGCGTACAAATGAAAAAATGATGGTGATGGTCAAAGTAGAAAAGAATTGAGTAAGTGGTAAGTATCTGTTCCGATTTTCAATCAAAATAAAACATAATTCTAAAATGGTTTTTAAAGTACAAATAAAATATATTTTTGTTTAAAAAAATTATCATTTTATAAAGGGGTTCCTTACTTAAATACGAAGTGAAACTTATGGAAGTTTTAACTCTATTAAAGATATCAAATATTATTTGATCGATCATTGTTTTTCATGGTAATTTTAAATCTAGTCTAGTTGTCTTCCTTTTCACCTTTGACAACGTTTGAGCATGTGCATGGAGGGAGATATTTTGTTGATCAAATCGGTTAAGCACACATGATTTATGAGTATACTAGGCCATGAAGTCATCGATGACAATGGTGAGTTGGGATGAGAACAGTTTCAAGGATATGTGACAGCCAGAAGAGAACTAATTAATCTAATCTTGGACTTAGGATCAAGCTAACATTATTGTAACAGCAGCAGATTCCGGGGCTGATAATTCAGAGTGTATTCAGCTCCAGTCGCAATAGGAAAAGCCATTTTTTTTTAACCATTTGATGGATGAAATTTAATGATTTAGCTTTGCCTTCTACCGTATTATAACCCGGCCAAATTGATACTTATGAAAGAGAAAAAAAAAGTGTAATATGCCTGTTGTTCAGTGAGAATATCCACATAATCTCAAATAAATTGGTTTAGATTTAAAGATAACTATTGTAAATTCTATTTGAATGTATAGTTCCAGATTTCTGTCCGGAATTAATTGAATTTTATGGAGCTGCCGTAGGGAAAAGTTAATTTCACCCAAAGCCAATTCAATTGGACCGAAAAGCTTTTGAATGGGCTTCCAGTGGCTCCTCATGAACATAAAGTGAATTTCAAATGGGCTTTGTATGGAGTATTGTTGACTTCTTAGCCCCATATTTCGTTAATAATATTCAAATCATCGAAGTATTTGTATTTTTAAAGTGAAATGGAAGCCCTCGTAGCTGGAAGAGCAGCGACATCGGAGAGCCGCATCCATCTAACAAAATATCACGCCTGCTTCAACGCCACCGAACAGACTGGCTCTCTAGATCCATTTAAAGAGAGAAAACTAAATTGAAGGAGCGTTAGGTTTGATAAGATAAGTTGTCTTAGAGGTGCAGCGTAGTCTTGTGCAGGAGTGGGCGGAACAAGGACGAGACGAGACGAGTGAGATTCTGGAATGTCATTTTAAAAATAAAATAGCGAGGGAGAACAAGATCAAATAATATGCGATACGGGCTCAGATGGGCCGCAATCGCCACCCTCCACGTGGAAGGAACAGAAGATGTGCTAGTTGCAATTTTTAGGGCACTGGCGCTAGTCGCTACAAGACAGGGCGCCAAGAGGCTGCTAGCTGCAATAGTCTGAAACACTTAGCGCCAACAATTGCCATCCTCCACGTGTACGGAGCTGGAGCTTTAGCTGGGACTGTACTGGCTACAACCCAGAACGCCAAGTCGCCAACCACTGCAATAGTTAAAAGGCACAATGGGAGCAATCACCACCCTCCACGTGTAACCAAATGTGATACCCAACTGTCTCCGAGACATGGAAAGACGTCATGCTATCGTTAAAACACTTGCCAAAAAGCCACGTAATAAGGAAAGAATCTAGCACAACCTATCAACCCTCCTAGCCCACCGCCTCTCATCTCTGTTATAAAAATTCACTTCATTCTCTTACCAGTTACGGCACTCTTACTTCAACAAAATCATCCGACATTACATTCATTTCACAAAATGGTGATGCTTAGCGTTTCAGACGAGATCGAATCGATCGATCTTGAGAGTCAGATGGTTCGTCTTCCTCCGCAAAGAAGGCCTAGTATTCGCCGGCGAAGAAGGGACGAAATTTTGTTTGACGGATGCTGCGTCTTGGTCCGTAGCATTTCATCTCTCTGTCGCCTCATCTACAAGGTTTGATTTCACTTTTGATAGTTGGATCATACTCTTAAGTTCATCGATCTTAAAAATACTCTTTATGATTTCAATATTGATTTTTTTTTTTAAATATATAGTTAAGACTTGAGATTTTTTTATTTTTATTCTTTAAAATAAGAAATAAAAAGATATATTTGTTCAGTATTTGTATTGATCAAGAATATTCTGTATTGAAACGTACTTTATCCTGTATACTTGTCAGCTTCTTCGCAAATGTAACAAAACGGAGGCTTTCTTAGTGGTATTGGAGATAGTATCTTTCATACTTGCTGTTGTTGGGAAAAACAAATGGAATTTCCTTCTTGCTGCATCTTTTGTGTCGCTTTTGGCATGTGTTACAATTATCATGCTTTATGCTAAAGCTAGGAGGAGTCGCGAACAATTAGCTGAGAAGATACTTATGGCGGTCGATATCGGTTTCTCTTTAATCCAATTCGTTACTACATTAATATACTTTGGTCTGGCAATTATGCATAAGCGGATCGGTTTTAAAGAATCACTTTTTCCACTGTACTTTGCTTTGACCCGATACGTGTTTGCGTTTATTTCATCGTACCTCCCAGTGGATACTCCAAGAGATTCTGTTAATGCAGAAACTAGGACTACCGGGGTTACCAACCCTCCTGACCCACCAACTTCTCAAATTATGCTCAGTCATGAGGTAAGAATCTTAAATTTTGCTTGTTTTTGGCTTACTGTTAATGTCTGCAAGCATTTGTATGCTAGGTGTGTTTTGTCTGGCCTTATTTTTTCATATTTATCCTAGCTTTTGCTTAATTTGGTTTAGAACTTGCTATTAGTTGATCTATGTTTGATTTGACCATAATTATATGAATTTATAGCTTACCAGTTCATCATCCTGCGAACCCCGTTCAAGTCAGGCTGCTTCCACATCAGTAGATAACCAGGAGGGACTAAACCCCTCTGGTGCTGCTACTCAGATGCCTACAACTGACAATGAAGCCAAAGTTGATGATCCGTTGCCAAATTTCAAGGTATCGATCCTATTCATATTTGGCTTACATATTTGGTTTACTAGTAATGATAAAAGAGATTTGTATGTTGTTGCTTTTTCTTCTGCCCTTATTTTTATAATGTACCCGCTTCTTTGCTTAATTGGGGTTTAGAACTTGCTTTTAGTTGATCTATGTGCTGCTTATGACCTAAATTATATCATATGGATCTGTTAGGTTACTGATTCATCATCCTGCGAACTCCTTTCAAGTCCAGATGCTTCAACCATGGTGGATATCCAGGGGGCACTGAACCCCGCTAGTCCTGCCACTCAGATACTTACAACAGACAATGAAGCCAAAGTTGATGATCCGTTGCCAAATTTCAAGGTATCGATACTATTCATATTTGGCTTACAGATTTGGTTTGCTAGTAATGGTAACAGAGATGTATGTTGTTGCTTTATTGTCTGCCCTTTATATATATATTACCCTGCTTCTTTGCTTAATTGCGGTTTAGAATTTGCTTTTAGTTGATCTATGTGCTGCTTATGACCCAAATTATATCATATGGATCTGTTAGGTTACTGGTTCATCCTCATGCGAACTCCTTTCAAGTCCGGCTGCTTTGACCAGCGTAGATATCCATGGGGGACTGAACCCCTCGAGTCCTGCCACTCAGATGCCTACAACTGAGAATGAAGCCAAAGTTGATGATCCATTTCCAAATTTCAAGGTATGGATACTGAAATATTATTCATATTTGGTTTACTAGTAATGATAAAAGGGATTTGTATGTTGTTGCTTTTTCATCTGCCCTTATCTTTATTTTTTATTATAAGATACCCTGCTTCTTTGCTTATTTGGGGTTTAGAACTTGCTTTTAGTTGATGTATCTGCTGCTTATGACATAAATTATATCATATGGATCTGTTAGGTTACTTGTTCATCATCCTGCAAACTGCTTTCAAGTCCAACTGCTTTGACCAAAGTGGATATCCATGGGGTACTGAGCCACTCAAGTCCCGCCCCTCATATGTCTCCAACTGACAATGAAGCCAAAGGTGACAATCCATTGCCGAATTTCAAGGTAGGAATAAATGCTGAAATTTTATTCATATTTGGCTGGCTAGAAAACCACAGAAATTTGTATGTTGTTGCCTTTTCATCTGCCCTTCTTTTGTTGTAATTTACCCTGCTTTTTTCTCTAATTTAAGTTTTGGAACTTGTTTTAGTTGCTTTGTGTGCCAGTTATGACCTAAGTTATATCATATGGATTTGTTAGGTTACCGGTTCATCATCCTGCGAAACCCTTTCAAGTCCAACTATTTCCACCACGGTACCTATCCGTGAGGGATCAAACCACTCTACTTCTGCCACTCAGTTGCCTCCAACTGACAATGAAGCCAAGGTCGATGATCCATTTCTGAATTTCAAGGTATGACTACTGAAATTTTATTCCTGTTTGGCTTATTGTTATAAATCACAAGCATTTGTATGTTAGGGGTGTTTCATCTAGCCTTCCCTTTTTATAATTGATCCTAGTCTCTGCTTAATTTTGGTTTGGCATTTCCTATTAGTTAATCTATGCTCTGTTGTGACTAATTATTTGGATCTGTTAGGCTACCAATTCGTCATCCTGTGAACCCCTTAATTTGTCATTAGATTCTATCTCTAATGACCCAAGTTCAACTGCATTCACTGTAGTGGATATCCATGAGGAACTGAGCCAATCTAGTCCAGCAACTCAGATGCCTCAGACTGATGATGAAGCCAAAGTTGATGATCAATTGCTGAATATCAAGGTACGAATGAATGTGATTTTTTTTTTCTCTTTGTATTTGGTTTGCTAGTAATGATTACAAGCATTTGTATGTTATTGCTTTTTCATCTGTCCTCCTCTTTTTTTTCTTTTGTTTTAATAATTTCATAATTTCTTTTGCTTAATTTGGGTTTGGAACTTGCTTTTAGTTGACCTATGTTCAACCTTAATTGTATGGATCTGTTAGGTTACCGATACATCATCCTCTGAAACCCTTAATGCATTGTTAAGTTCTAGGTCTAATAACCTAAATGAGACCAATGTCATATTCACGAAAAAGCTGCTGAGCCACTCTGTTCCTGCCTCAAAATTTTGTTCACATATGGCTTACTAGTGATGGCCATAATGATTTTATGTTACTACTGTTTGTCTTCCCATTTCTTATTAAAACTTTTCTAATCTTTGCCTAATTTTGTTTAGAGCATGCAATCAGTTCCTAATATGGGAGGCTCTATGTCTTGTCATGGCCTCAATTATACCGACTCATCATCCTTCAAACACCAACAATTGTCATCAGGTTCTTTTACTAGTGACCCAACTGATACCACTATCGTTCATTCCCATGAGCCACTGTATCACGCTCAAACGGATCCCACTGGTAATGAAGCCAATGGCAATGAGGTAAGGCTGAGTTTTCTTTCTATAGGTTACTTTTGCTAATTGCAACCTTCTTCTTCTACCCTTTTCTTCTTCTTAATGCTTGGTTGTTGTATTTGACCTATGCTTTTCATGGTTTATCTTAATTTTGTGGAATTTCTCCCTCGAACCTGGTTTTTAGTTGGGAATTTTGGGAACTACGGTTGTTAATGAGAGCATCAGCTAGGGTGAGAAGCAAGGGGTTAGAAAATCACAAACTTAAGTGTTTATGTTGAAAATGTACCTATACAAATGGGTCATAGTATCTTGCCTTCCTCTAGTAAATTAAAGTTATAAGTTGTTGCTTTTGACTTGAAGAAAAAAAGAGTTTTAGGTTCAAAAACCCTTAAATTAGCACATCATCTATTGCTTTCACAAAGATTTTAAGTTGAGATAAAAGTTTCTATATTTGTATGGGCATTCCTATTCGGTTCAATAAGTATCTAAGCTTTTTTTTTTCTTTTAAATGTGTGCGTGTGTCTTTAGCATCTTTGTCTCTGAAAGAGTTTCATGTTTGTAATGAGAACGAAATTTGTTTAAATTTTTGAGAAGTTTACATAAGCTTCAATGGCCTATAGCATACTCATCATTGTTAAATGCTTTATAGTTGCTGGAAGTATTTGCTACTTTGATTTTGATTCTTTAAAGTTTTATTTGACTGTAGTGCCTTTTGCAAGATTTTGAAGAAAGTTATGTCACCAGTGAATTGACGGTGAGATTGCCAGATTGAATTTGGAAACGAAGATCTTTTCAAGGACCCGGATGGTTTAATGGCATACTCACTTCCTTAAGAATATGGCCTTTTGGTCTTTATTATGTTGTTTGTTTATTAGGAGCTTATCTTTTATTAAGAAAAACAATTTGTCTGAAGTAATTATGTAGTTGATAGGCTCCAACGTTTTCTAAACTTACTGTTGTTACAATTATTTGTGAAAGCGTCAGCTACAATTGTTGGTTAAGATTGTTTTAATTTTTATGAGATGAAAACTTCTAAAATCGTTTCTTTATAAATGTTATTGGTGTACTAATTGGAGGTGAGTGAGGGAATTGATTTCTATGAACGAGGAAAGGTTATGAATACGCTTGTTCTTGCTTTACTGCCTTTCAAGAAGCTAGGAACTCCTTCAATGCGCTCCCAAGCGATGAAGGAAATTGGAAATTTTATGATTTTAGGTTTATAGTCATTTTAAAAATTATATCAATAGGTTATATGATTATTTTATACAAAAGTGAAGGGTTTTACTCTGCATTCCTAGAACTTAGATGAAGTTGTTTTTGTGCAAACATCAAGATTCTGAATAACAAATAGTCATTCCCTTCTTTTTTTAAGGCGAATTATTAGCATCTAAAACTTTGTTAACAATAAGACCAACTTTGACTGTATTTCATAATTTTTAAAGAGTGGGAATATTTACAACCACTTAATACTCTAAATATCTTCTTTTTAAATAAACTTTATTGTCGAAATGCCTATAATAGTAATTCAGAAATAAGAATGCATGGTATAATGAAATTAAATATTATAATTTTTTTTACACCATTTAATTTTTTTTGGAAAATTTAAAAGAGTGTAAATTTAAGTGTGGATTCATAAATATCTCAAATGCTAAAAAAGTGCATGTCATGACTCTTGATCGGTAGATGTGTGGGATAGTGTTCAATAAGCGTATATCAGTATGCGATAGCTTGACAATTGTGTTAAGTTTGGAATAAGGTTTATGGCATGCATGATAAGGACATTTATAAAGCAATCTCTTAATTTGGACTATTTTTTTAAAATTTTCAAATTTTTTCCTTATAAAGGTTTACTAATCTTAGCTTAAACCTTTTTTTTATTAGAAAAATCCGAACATAAGCTGTTTACATACATATATATATACACACACACACGCGCGAGATATGAAAAAAATGATTATTTTTTGCAAGATCATAACATTAAGTATATACACCTTAGTCTATATAATGATTTACTTGGACAAACTTTTTAATGATCAATCGTCAAACGTACAGAGAGAGGGTTTTTAATCAAGATACAATCATACCAATGGAGTGCTGCTGATTTGCTGCAAATCCAATCTATGATGAAAATTATGAATGACTGATTTCCTGCAATATGCAATTATTTTTTATGCTTCTTCCTTTATTTAATTGCTTAACTGATTAGACAATTAATATTTAATATCTAATTAAAGATGGCAAAATGCCGGGCAGGCCACTGGCCTAATTTTGCTTGAGCCTAGTCTGGCCTGACCGCTAAAACGCAGGTCGAGCTCAAGGCTGGCTGGTGGCATAGGCGGACGCATGCGGAACCAGGGGGGAACTGGGCTCCCACGGATAAAATAAAAATGTCATACCCCTTAAGTTTTAAAAGTTACATATAGAACTCTATATAAAAATACAAATAATTTTCACATTCTCCAAGATCTTAGCCGTCTCACTAGATTACCTCCCAACCTAACCAACTTATCTTTAAATTAACACTGTAACCCCCTTCTTTTGGCTGAAGTAACAGTCTATCCTTCACTTTTAGATAAGTATCATAGACACCCCCAGATTCTATCTGTCGTTAGAAAATCTGTTAAAAAAATTATACTGTAACCCCCTTTCTTTTAACCGAAGTACATTCTATCCCACACTTCTGAATAAATGACATAGACACCCTCAGATTCCATTTGTCGTTAGAGAATCTGTTATCTTAACTAGAATCTCTTGTGTAAAGACTTAACTACTCTTATTTGTCTTATTCATCAACAATTTTATATTATGAAGCTTTCTATTGACGTAAATTAAAGAAGAAAAAAGTTGTTATGATGTCAGTAAGTGGAAAAAATAAGAATTAAAAAATTAAAAAGTATATTTTATACAAAAACTAAAAATCAAATAAATAAAGAAGTCAATATGGGCTCATATATCTTATTTGTAAACACAAGAAAAAGCAAAGCTCTCACATGGCAGCTCATTTCTATATCTGAAACAACCTATTGTAGATTAATCAACAAAAAACATAAGCAACACACAAATATTTTTTCTATTTCTTTTTTTCAAATCAACTTCAACTGCCTGGTGGTATAGCAGCTGAGGGAAAGTAAAGACTCTGCAACTTGAGTCTTGAAGCAACAAGAGACAAAAAGAAAGGGAAAGTAAAGAGAGAGAGATAAATTATAAAATTAAATATATTATTTACATTAAATAAAATTTAATTGAAACAATTAAATATTAAAAATAATTAAAATAATTAGTTGCATATTTATGTGTTTACATATTTAGTTAAATATTTTCAATCTTTTTTATAAATAAAAATTTTAATTTATTAAAGTTTAGAATAATTATTAATTTGAATTTATGAATTTTTATTTTTAATTAAAAATTTATATGATTTTGGTTGTTAAATATTTTAATTTAGAATAAAAAATTAATACACTATAATACAGTCTTTTATTAAACACAATATTATTTAACATGTATACAATGCAATGACAAACCAAATACAGTATAAAATTTACTCAATTCTATGTAATGCAATTTAATACAATGTTAAAATTAAGTATACTTTATTCATTAGATTTTTAGTTTTTGTATAAAATATACTTTTTTATTTTTTAATTCTTATTCTTTCCACATACTGACGTAATAACAACTTTTTTCTTCTTTAATTTACGTCAATAGAAAACTTCACAATATAAAATTGTTGATGAATAAGACAAATAAGGGTAGTTAAGTCTTTACACAAGAGATTCTAGCTAAGATAACGGATTCTCTAACGGCAGATGGAATCTGGGGGTGTCTATGTTATTTATCCAAAAGTGCAGGGCAGACTGTACTTCAGTCAAAAGAAAGAGGTCAAAGTGAAATTTTCTTAACAGATTCTCTAATGGCAGATGGAATCTGAGGGTGTCTATGTTACTTATTTAAAAGTGGGGAGTAGACTTTACTTCAGCCAAAAGAAAGGGGTCACAGTGTCAATTTCCCCTCTCCCACCCTTCTAAGTTATCATACCACACAAAAAGACAATCTTCTTCTATTTTTCAAGTAAGTTTATACTTTATTCTATTCAATATTTTATTATTTTATTTTATTCATAGAATTTTATTCAATTTTTTTAGTGTTTTCTTTAAGCTTTGTACGAATTTTTCTTTCAAATCTTAATGCAATACCGATTGTTTAATGCCTATTTATTTATTTTCAATGCTTAACATTTAGCTAATTTTAGATGCATCTCATTATATGTTGCAATTTAAATGAAGAGATAATATCCAACTTGTCTACTAAAAATATTACAATGAATTAATTAAATAAAAGTAATAATTTGGACATTTTATATTAATAGATCTAGAGTGAACTTGATGATAAATTAAGTTTTCTTATTACTTTTTTAGATTAATTGCTTTTTAGCATGATTACAATAAAGTTTTCAAGTTGATCTTCAAATACTTTGAGTTGAACTGCTGAAAAATCTTTAGGATAAAACTGAGCAAGTCGTATAAGCTTCTGCCTATCAAAAACAGAAAATAAATCACTTGGATTCAGATATGCCACAGAAAGAAGCAACTCAATATTTGTCTCACTAAAATGATTATTTAGTTTAAAGTTGAAAGACATTTCTAGTCTTGCTCAAAAGATGATTAAAACAAAGAAAGACAAAATTTATCCATTGGTGTATCTTTTTTTGACATTGACACTAATTCTATCAGTTGCAACTGCCACAACTGAGAGGACATTCTCCGCTTTGAATGTTGTGAAGATTGAATCACGCAATCGAATAGGAGATGAATGGATGAATGATAGTTTGCTTGCATACATTAAGAAAGATATTTTTGATGGCATTGACAATGAGATAATAATGCAATGTTTTTAAAATATGAAAACTTGTGGGGGACAGTTATGATTTTATATTTGTTGAATAAATTAACTATCACATTTTAATATTTTACATTTTGTTTTATTGCGTTAGGATTTATTCTAAGGAGTAAGGTTTCTTATATCCCTCTAAGTATATTTATTCTAATTTTCAATAAAATTTTTTCATTATTTATCAAAGAAATTATAAAAAATTTAAAAATGCTAAGGTGTTCACTTTGACAAAATCCTGGGGTGGTGTCCATAAATTTGGCCTCAATAAGACTGTATGGGGATTTAATAAACTTTGATTAAAAGTGGCGTCATATTATAACGATTTTTATAAATTCATTCCTATAAATTTATATGTAATTCATATATAATTTTATTTTATTATCTAAATTAATAATTAGTATTATTAATATCTAAAATTTATTATTCTAATTATTAATGGTAAATTTATTTATTAAAAACATTATAAGAGTACTGTTTTTCCCATTCCATTGTCTAGTTACGTGTCATGAATGTGGGACCCACAGGCGATGCCCTTACCCAGCCCAATTGAACTGGTTATCTGTTATTATTATTTTGTAAGTACAGGATCTCAGTAGATTCCCTCCCTTCTTCGTCAAGTTAAGCCAGCTCTCTCTTTATAGAGCCATACCCCCTATGGCAACATTTTCTCGTCTAAGAGAGCGTCTCCCCTACATTCGGTGCAAGGTGCAGCGCCCAGCGGGAGATGCCAAGTCAACAGATGTGCTGACTTGGCATCTCCCCGTTAACCCGCTGCGCCTCGGCGGATGCTGCCGCGGATGTAGGGCAGATTTAATTCAACTCTTCTTCAATTCAATTCTCTCTCTTCCAAACGAAAACATGGATCTTCAGAGTCACTCAGTTCGTCGTAGGTGGCGGCGGAGGAGGATGGACGATATTTTGTTCGTGGGGTGTGGGGTCCTGGCCAATCTCGTTTCATCTACGAGGTTAATTCTCACTTTTGAATCTTTGATATCTGGGTTATGCTCTTGAGTTCATTGGTCTTTCTTTTGATAGTTGAAGCGACCGTAAGTTGCTTCCTAACCGTATAAAAACGGAGGCTTTGTTAGTGGTGTTGGAGTTTCGGGCCTTCCTTCTTACTTCATTTTTTCCCCGTTTTTGGCTCTTTGTTACAGATATCATTTTTCTTGCCAAGAGAACTGCTACCTAGCCAGACAATTGGCTGAGGAGATTCTTTGGCTGGTTGTTATTGGCGTTCCTGGAATCCAATTCATTATTACATTAACATACTTTGTTCTGGCAATTTTGCAGGTCCAGATCAGTTCTAAAGAATCGCTTTTTCCATCTTTCTTACTTTAAGTCAAAGTGCCTATTTGTGCAATTCAACCTGCCCACGTGCTACGCCAATACCAGAAGATTCTCATACCGGAAAACTTCCTTCGGATGATTTTGGGTCAATTGACTTCATTGTGACGACCATGATGGCCCAAACCACTCGACTCCTGCTACTCAAGTGTCTCCAACTCACAATGTACCCAACAATGATTATCAATTACTGAATTCTGGGTATGTATATGTCCACTAGCATTTGTATTTTAGGGGTATTTCATCTGGATTTCCCCTTTTATAGTTTATCCTAGTCTCTGCTTAATTTCAATTTACAACTTACTATTAGTTGATATATGTTTGGTTATGACCGTAATTATATGGACCTATAGGTTACTGAGTCATCATGTTGCGAACCCCTTAATTTATCGTTGGGATTCTTTGTCTAATGACACAAGTCCAACTGCTTCCACCACAGAGGATACCCATAAGGGACCTAACCAATCTACTTCTGGCTCTAAAATGCCTCCAGCTTACAATGGCGATGACCGATTGTTTAATTTGAAGGTATGAACTCTGAAATTTGATTACCTTATTCTTTGTTTAATTTTGGTTTAGAACTTGCTTTTAGTCGATATACGTTGATTTATGACCTTATATTGATATGTCAGGTTATCAATTCATCGTTTGGTTCTACATCGAATGACCTCACAGGGACCAATGTAGTGCATACCCTTGAGCTGCTAAGCCACCCTGGTCCTGCCTTTAGCATCCCAAATGCATCAAATTTACAATGAAGCCAACAATGATGACCAATTGTTGAGTTTCAAGGTATAAATGTGAAATCTGGTTCATATATTGTTTACTACTAATAATGATAAACACATTTTATGTTTGTGGTTTTTCGTTTCCCCTTTTCTTATTATAATTAATTTTGTTTTGTTGGAATTAGGGGAGATTCTATTTTATGATCATGTCCTCAATTATACCGATTCTTCGTCATCCTGCGAAAACCTTCAAATGTCATTAGATGCTCTGACTGGTAACCCAACTGAGATTACTACAGTGGATACCTATAGGCTTTTGAACCTCTCACAAATGGATTCTGTTCATAATAAAGTGAACAACTATGAGGTATGGCTTTGAAGTTCTATTTTGCAATCTTCTTCTTCTCCCCTCTTTTATTTTTTGTTTCTATTTCTGTGCTTGGGGGTGTTTCATGTGACCTTTGCTTTTCACAGTTAAATCCTATTTTTTCTGTAATTTCTCATTAAAACCTGGCTATTAGATGGGAATATGGGGGACTATGATTGTTCATGAGAGTATGAGGTAGGGTGGGAAGCAATTGGGTTTAGCAATATCTCAAATTTAATTAACAGTGTTCATGGTAAAAAATTACCTAGATGGGCCTTAAATTTGGTACTTACTAGTCACACAAATGAGATGTCAGTATCTTGCCTTCCTCTTGTAAATTGAAGTTATGAGTTGTGCCTTTTAACTAGGTAAATAAAAGGAGTTGTAGGTTTAAAGACGCTTACATTATTATGTTCTTCATTAGTTGTACCAAGGTTTTAAATTGAGTTAAATTTACTTCTATTTTATTTACATTGCTAGTGGGTTGAATAAATATTTAACGTTTTTATTTACTCAATCAATTCGTTCTGGCATTTGGCATCTTAATCTCTGGAAGAGTTTTATGTTTGTAATCTGAATGAATGTGTGTTAAATTATCGAAAATTGACATAAGCTTCAATGGCCTATAGCATATAATTTCTCTGGATTTTGATTCTATGAACTTCTATTTGACTGCAGGAGCGCCGTCTGTAAGTTTCTGAGGAAAGTTATATCAACAGTAAATTGCTAAACTTGCTGATTGAGTTAGAGAGGAATGAAATCTTTCCAAGGACCTGGACGACTAATGAGATATGACTTCCTTTAGATGTTGGCCTTTTGGTCTCTATAATGTCTGTCTGTTTCTTGGGAGCTTATCTTTAATTAATAAATTCTCCTATCATTTTCTGAACTTGATGTTGTCATGATTATTTGGCTACATTTGTTGGTGGGAGTTGTTTAAATTTTTATGAGATGAGAGCTTCTAAAGCTTGCATATTGTGTCTTTATAAGTGTCACTGGAGATGAGTTAGGGAAGAGATTTCTAGAATGATGGTTATTGTTTCTTGTGATGGGGATGATGCACAAGGAGATGAGGCTTTGATGGACATGTTTTGAAAACTAAACTCCAAACACATGGGCAGTAAGCTCCCTTTCTATATCTAGGGAGCTCTTAACTCTGAGATTCCCTGCCTTTCTAAAATTATAACTAGTGTCATGAATCTTTGACTATTAATTGCCATCTAATTGTGAATTAAGTATAAATGTTAAGTAATACAATGGTGATGTAAGCCTTCAGAATACTGTTGGGTATAATATTTGCAAGTGTAAAATAAATGAAGTATTGATGTGGGACGAAAGAAGTAAACCAAGAGACGGTGCATGAAGCAGACGAGAAGAAAGGACAAGAGAAATCATTTTGTTTTCTTATTATGGTGTGGCATTACAAGAGATTGGGACATTGAGCAAGTATATTATTTAGAGTAGTTCGACCTATCTTAAAATTTATTAGAAAATTATGTATTTTAAATGATATAACATAAATTTAAAATTACATCATTATTTATTATATTATCAAATCATTTATTTGATAAATATTAATTAAATATTTATGATTTGAAATACAAAATTTGAGACGAATGTGATTATTGTTTTATTCCTTAAGTCTTCCATCCGCTCAAACAATCGTGAAGAGGACAAATAGTTGTACATGGTATGTAAGGGAACATGGCTGAATATCCCTCATCAATTGAGCTTACTTCACAATCTCTTGTTTAAAAAGTCTCAAAGGTTTGGACCCTTTTAGCTAATCCAAGATATTCAATTTCAATTTTTTTTCATCTTTGTTTGCTTTCGAAATTTAACCACCCTAAAATCTAGCCAAGGTTCGTACAATTTTTGCAAGCCTTTAAAATTGTTACTTGTTAGATTAAAAAAATGAAAATAGTTAATTTGGGGTGCATTTCGAAATTAGTTGGACTTTAATTTTTTTATTAAGTATTTTCTTTTTCATGGTACAAATCAAATTTCGAGATTTAATATGACAAAATATTGTTGGATTGGTAAATAGAAAAGTAACTGAGAAATTTCTACCTTGGACACCCACCATCAATGTTGAGTACATCAAATTATTAAAATATTTTAACTTATATTTTTAGTCAACTCATTTCATAATTTTAAATTATCCTTATTAATCAGCATAGATTTAATAGCTTAAAACTTTTTTAGTTAAAAAATATAACAAAAAAAGAAATAAAAAAATTCAAAAGCAATATGATGCATTAATATAAATAATTTACTGATAAAAATTGTAATCAAACTTTTAAAAAATTATTGTTTATAATACTTTTATTAATTAAGGATTGACTTATTGAATTTGGTCAATTATATTATTTTTAAAATTATAAACAAAATTTAAGCTTTAATGTAATGGGCCAACAAGGAAACTTTTTTGGGGTAAATCAGCAAGCTTACGTAAATGATACTTCTAATAAAACAGGGTCAATAGTTTTTTTTATGAAAATAATTAATATTGTATATTTTATAATATTTCACTGAATCAATGTGTTGAATAATTTTTAAAAAAATGCAAAATATAGTTAAATTGAGGGAATGCTATAAGTTTTGGCTAAATAATCAGTTTTATGTTATTTACTTATTTTTTAAAGACATTGTGCAAATTTTCAAGTTATAAGTAATATGTTGAGTATCTTGCTCCATGTGCGCAACTATTTGATCGATGTTTATATGATTATGTGACGACATTCATTAAACAAATGTCATTGTCGAGCAATGTTCGACATGCTATTGAGAAACTTAATATTTGATTAAGACATTAAAAAAAGAGGGTTTGATTAGACAACAAAAAGTAATTAGAAGTTAATTAAATTGCAGAACACTCTAAAATTATCTACCTTTTTATATTTTTCCAATGATATGTTCCTTATAACTTTGTCTGTTTATATGATAAATTGTTTATAAAAAAAATTTTTGATTCACATAAAAATGGTTATTAGACATTGTTCTAAATAGTGCAACTAGCCACTCACACAAAGGAATGTTTAACTTAGCATAACAAATGGCTACTTGCCTTTTTTCCTTATTCGACTGAGCTGTAAAGTTCAGTTCTTCCTTTCCTATTAGAATAATGTAATTACTTGTAAATTTATCTATTACTATAAAAAAAAAAAAACTTTTCTAGCAAGAAGTCAAAAAGAAAACCTAATATCCATCACACTTCTCCTCCAATTCTTCTTTTAACTTTGCAGCCACTCACACAACTCAATGCATCATCCGCCAAATAAACTGCCTTCCCAATACGCTATGATCGTTGACCTGCCGCTGGTAATCAAAATTATTATAGCATGAGTAGTTCTATTTGTACTTGTTCTTTTAACTCATTAAATCTAATTTTTTTTTATCATTTTATTAGTTTCAACTTTAAATATAAAAAATATTATATTTATAATTCATATATAATTTAAATTGATAATATCATTGATTAATTAAAAATAAAAATAAATAAAAACTATTCAATTGAATGATATAATAATTACTTATCTAATAATATCTTATCAATTTAAATTACATGAAATCTTATCTATAAATAAATTATAGATCTAATATAATTTTAAATATAAGCACTAAATTACTCAATTTATTATTCCTATAATTTTCAGTTTGCTGTGTTTGTTGTCACATAACATAAGTATCCGTGTTAAATAAATAGGATCTAATTACTACTTAAAAGGAACTTTTTTTTTGTTCTTTTTTTTTTATATTGTTCCTTCCCCATCTAAATTAAAGTTTTGCCATCATATTAATTATTAACTGCAAGGTTTAACAAAATCTAATCAAAAGGTAATATGAAAATTTATTGTCATCTATTGAGATACTAATATGAATTTAAAATTTTTAACGATGTGAATTTATAAGTAGAGGTTTAAGGATTAGAAAGTAATGATTAAATAGAACATCTCTAATTATATATATACAACTAATTTATAGTTTAATTTATACAATTTAACTTAACACAAAATTCATTAAAAAATTATTAAATACACAAGTTTTTCTTTAATCATTAATTTTTTTAACTTTATCTATCTAATAAATTTATATCAAATTAAATTATTAAATTATATATATATATATATAATACTATTATACAACATTTTTATTTAATTCCATAATTTATGAGCATTAAAAAAACTAAAATTAGTGGATAACAATTGCTTTTATTTAAAAAAAATTTACACTTGTCAACAATGGCTTGGAGGCCGGGATATTTTACAAAACGTGGCGCGCTGTGCTGGCTCGCCATCTGACTATCGTGTGTCAGCCGGGTAAGAGTAAAACAAGTTTTGCGTGGGCTGGACTGTACTGACCTATCTTAAAAGCATAGGTGGCTATCGGCATCGGACCCGTTCCAGCCACATAGTGCGTTTCACGTACTCTGAAGCAAAAGTTTCTTTGAGGGAAAGAAGGTAGATGTAGGGTTATGTGGTATTTGCAAGTTTTTGTGTTCATTTGTTTTTGTTTTTAAAATCAAAGTGATTTTGGTGATTGATGAATCATATAACGGTTTTTCTTTATTATTATTATTATTTTACCATGTGTAATATTTGCGGCTTTTTAGAATTCTTTTTGCTCAATTTGTGTCTTTTAAATCTGAAGGTTAATTTATACTATTTCAAATAAAGTGATTTGACTTTAGTGGTGTAATATAATATTCAGTGGGTGGGTCGATTGGTTTCTTTTTCTTTTACTTTTTTTGTATAAATAATTATTTCGTGGCGACTCTTTTAGAGCGAAGTATTGTGTTTAGTGTCCAGTAGCTCTTGCTGTAATCGTTGTTGTGTGCGTTTTAAAGAAAGAGTTAGGAAGCTACCGATCTTCATCCTGCGATCATGTTTTGGAGGGAATTAGGTGATTTACTTTTGAAGATGGCAAAATTATTTATCAGATATTCAGCTTTTTCTATCAAAATTGTTTATTAGATTTTCGATATTGACTCTAATATGCCAAATACGTTAATTACATAAACCGCATTATTCTTAATTTGTTGGGTAGAATTATAATACTTTTTTTTTTAAGGGCAATAGTTAAATTGAATAAAATTGTTATTTCACAAAATATGAAGATTTATCAAGTATTATTATTAATTTTTTTTTTTCAATTTTTTTGGCACCAAACCAGTCTCAAATTCGCCTGGTTGTCATGGTCTGATCGCAGGATGATGAATTGGTAATTTCTTAATCTTTTTCAAAAAATGAACACACCAATAATTATAGCAAAAGTTAATGGAATTTGTAATGGCATCATCAACAACTGGACGGCAGAGTTGCTGACTCTCACCCTTCCAGCCCTCCCAAGTTGCTGTATTTGTATTCTGATCGTTGCAATGTCCCAATGAGGTGAGTGTGTGCGCTAATTGATTTGGGAAGCTAGATGTGCAGAAATTGCATATATTTGTTTTTTATTTTTATCAAATTGAGTCAAACTAAGATTGTCTTATCTTATCTTATTTATTATTATTATTATTTTTTTCCATTCATGTAAGCATCCGTACACTTTCTTTTTGGTTTATTTTGCTAGCAATAAAGCAGAAGTGATTTAATGTATTCAAAGAAAATTTTATAATAAACTATCCCGCTATATGCTCTTAATTTAATAATTACTGCTAGCATCTCATGCATCCTGTCCCATCTATTTGTTTTTGTGCAGCTGAAGTCTGGCAAAGCCAGCAGACTGCAAGATCTTTGCTTCAATAAAAAATAACCCACCGGTTGATGCAAGGGAATCCTTTCTCCCCTTAATTGACGTCGTTATTGTGTCTGACATTTTGAAAAGGGGCATCTGAACCAGCGGCAATGCTCAATTCCAGTGTTGAGTTCAGTGGGTGGTAATAGCTCTGTGGCATTGCGATGGTTTTGGGTAGCCGGTAAGAGGAGAACTTTGCTTTTTACTTGTGTAGTGCCTATTAACATAGAAAATAGAAGTGGACAGTGGATGTTAACATGGAAATGAGGACCTCATCCTTGTCCTTAAGCATAAGCATTCTGGTTCTATCGAATAAAAAACCTTTTGAGAAAAAGGAGCTAAGCTTAAAACACCACTTGTATATGAGACATCAAGCCAGCATACTTCATACATTGTGAACAAGGAAACATGTTTGGATAATCTTCTTGATCATTAGACCATTGAGAGATCTAACTTCTCACTAATGCATTAAACTAATACAACTAGAGAAGAATATTATTGGCCATGTGGACATAACTGGGGCCATGTAGAGAATCATACATAGTGTAATTACAGCAAGAACGACCTTCGAAAGCAGGTTCATCTTCAGCAGAGTTTATAGTGCTCCAGCCACCCGTAAATGCAGAAAGAACAATCCTCTGAAAATGATCTTCCATTCGAGGAAGCTCCACAAAGATTGAGTAAGTTCTCAACTCTTCTACTTGCTTTTTTAGCTTGCTTTTCATGGTTATGTTTGATTTCTTCCTTTGACTGAACCTGTCTATTAGCATTTTCAAAAGGTGATTCTATATGGTTCATTTCTCTCATATTTAGCATATTGTTGACATAGATATTTGGGTTGTCCCCAAGTTCTTCATAGAGGCATGAAAAAGTTGTGACTTTGCCTCAAAAAAAAAAAAAAAAAAAAAAAGGAAAAAAGACAAAAATGATAGCATATATTTCCAACGAGTGGTGCATCAAAAGTAGGAAAACAAAAATAAACAACACCAGTCCAACCTCATAATCTTTGCCCAACTTGATGAGTTAGCTTTCAATTCGCTTGTTTGATCTAGCTCGGCAGCCAAAAGCCACTGTTTGATTTCCTTGGATGTCATTTCCTGGCAGCCCAAATATAACACCTTGAGCCGCTCAAACTACAACTGTTCTAAACACGCTAAACACAAACCAAAACACATGCTCAACACTGTTATTATTATTTTATTTATTTATTTACTTTTTTTAGAAGAAACCCTATTTGCATATTTCCAAAGTAAATAACCAAGTTGAGTGAGTTGTTTCACTTTTTAGTAAACTCAATATTTTCTTTAATTGTTTAGTCAAATTTGGTCTAAAGGATAAAAATATCATTATAGATGAGTTTAACATGTATTGGAAGTACTGCTCGATTAGGTGATGAGTGTTGACAAGTGCTTGTAATGATTTTTGAGTTACTTCTTCATCAAATTGTAAGAAAATCAATGTCCAAATAATTGCCTAAGAAGGTTGTTGCGTCTTATTAGCGGAGTGATCCTCAATTTGTCAGCTTATCATTTGTTTAGTTGATAAAATAGTGTTTTGTTAAATTTTAAATATTTTTTAAAATTACCCATGTTTCTAAATCTACAAAAGCAAAATCTGTCTAAAATTAAAGATTCGAAGCATGCAACTTGAAAACATACTCTTTGGAAGTTCTTCAAATGTCCTCCTTTCAAATTGCTTGATGGAAAGAGAGACCTGTTTTGTTTTAATCTCAGAATTGAGTGTGAAAGGGGTATTTTTGTTCGAAATAGGGTCGCGCGTAATTCTGATTGAAACCAGGAAGCAAACTTTTGGATTTAAATGGTAAAATGGGCTTGGCCGATCAACTTTGTACATTAGATTCCAGAGACTTATACTAGACTTGTTGGATGGGTTCTGTTTGGTATTCGTGTTAATAGATGGGATGTTGTGTTTCAAATATGTGAGTGGGAAGCACTTCTGTCACTGACATGCACTCTTCTCAGTGTTATAAAGATGAAGATACAGTACTGTTTGATCAAAGATGAATCTGGAGAGTAATATTCAGTCCATTCATCGGTGAGGAAGGCATGATATTCTCTTTCACAGATGCTCTGATCTTATTTCATCTGTCTGTTCTTCTATCTGGGAGGAAGATTACACTTTTTATATCTGTTCATTCTGGTAAATATGTTTTTGATAGTTGAGATGAGAGTAAGTTATCTTTTATAATGAGAAATAAAAGTTTGTTTGTTATAAACTGTGTCTTGATCAAGACACAGAGTGTGTGTGTGTGTTTGCATAAAGTTTATTTGTTATATAGTGTTTGTCTTGATCAAGAAAGCGAGTGTTTATATATGATGGATGGATCTGTGATATCATGTTATGCATGACAATGGATCATGCATCTTTAAGTGATCGAGATTGAATTTAACATGTATAATAAGCGTAGTTTGCAGATGACATGTTGGACTTAATGTTGAAATTACTTTGATCTAATGGTTATTCAATTGTGTCATGTAAAAGAGAGGCTATGGAACCTGATCCATGTTAGATTTTCTTGTATTAGTTTGATTAACTTTAACTTGTATGGTTGTCTGTTACTTTGTAATTGTGTTAAAAGGGGGCTTTCTTAGTGGTGTCGGAGAAACTATCTTTGATACTTGCCGTGATTGGGAAAAACAAATTGGATTTCCTTCTTGCTTCATGTTTTGTGTCGCTTTGGCACGTGTTACAATTATCATTGTTCAATTCAAGAGGAGAACCAGTATGCCAGCCCGTAGAAGACACTTATGATGGTAGATGCTCTGTAAACCAATTCATTCATACATTAATATCCTTTGTTTTGGCTGATTTGCATGTCCGGATAGGTTTTAAAGAGTTCCTTTGGCCATTGTTTTTTGTTGTATTTTTTTTGGCATTTCATACAGCCAGCATGTTACTCCATCATCTAGAGATTCTTGTTTGGTTAGTTTTGTATTGATTGACCCAACTGGGTCGATCCAGATGAAGTATTTATGTGAAATTTTTTATTGTATCTGGCTTGCTTATAATGTTTGTAAGCATTTGTAGGTCCATGTTGTTTTATTTGTCCTTCTCTTTTCATAATTTATCCTAGCCTTCACTTTATTTTGGTTTAGAACTTTCTATTGGTTGATGTTTGATAATGACTGTAACTACATGCATTTGCTGGGTGACCGGCTCATCATCTTGTGAGCCCATTAATTTGTCATTAGATTCTTTGTCTAGTTGCCCAAGTCCAGCTGCCGCCATCACAGAGGATATCCACGAGGGGCCGAACCAATCTGGTTCTGCTTCTCAAATGCTTCCAACTGTTAATGAAGCCGAAGATGATGACCAATTGCGAAATTTCAAGGTGAATAACGTTCATATTGGATTACGAGTAATGATCGGAAGCAGTTTTATGTTATTGCTTTCTCATCTGCCTTTTCTTTATTTTCCATTTTTCCAACTGTATTCTTTGTTTAATTTTGGTTTATCTATGTTCAATTGACCTTAAGAATATGGATCTGTTAGGTTACTGCTTCATCATCTTGTGAACCCCATAATTCATCATTCGAGTTCTACATCTAATGACCGAACTGGGAACAATACAGTGGATACTTATGAGTTGCTGGGCACTCTTTTCTTGTCTCTCAAATTGCCCAAATTTACACTGGAGCCAAAGTTGTTGATCGATTGTTGAGTTTCAAAGTAGAAATGTGAAATATTGCTTATATGTTGCTCACTAGTAGTGATAACATAATAGTTCTTTTTTGTCTTCCCCTTTTTATTATAATTTCATCTTAATCTTGGTTAAATTTCTTTTCTGAATTTCCAATTATTTGGTAACATGGCAGAGACATGTCTGGTCATGACTTTAAGTATGCTGATTCATCATCCTGGGACTATCTTCAATTGTTATTAGATTTTCTTTCTTGTGACCAACTGGGACCACCACAGTCGATACCCATGAGCCACTGAAACACTCTCGAGGAGGTAATGGCTATGAAGTTCTGTTAATACTGGTTACTTGTATTAATTGCTGGCTTCTTTTTTCGTTTTACTTTTCCCCTTGGGGTGCTTCATTCGACCTTTGCATTTCATAGTTTATCCTCTCTCTCTCTTTTATTATTATTATTATTATTATTATTATTTTAATAGTAATTTCCCTTTAGAACCTGGCTGTTAAGTGGGAATATGGTGGGACTAAGATTGTTCATGAGAGAGAAGCAATTGGGGTTATTAGCAAATCGCATACTTAACGATGTTTCTAGCCAAAATGTACCTGAGATTGGCCCCAGATTAGGTATTTTAGTCAGACAAATGGTTTATTAGTATTTTGGCTTCCTCTAGTAAATTAAAGTTGTGCCTTTTTTTTTTTTTTTTGGAAAAAAGATGAGTTCTGGTTCACATTAGTACGTCTAAGTAATAAAGAAGTTGAGATTATATATATTTGTATGGACATTACCATTGGGCTGAATAAGTATTTAGCCTTTTTTTTATTTTGGCATAAGTATTTAGCCTTTTTTTATTTTGGCATTTGGCATCTTAATCTCTGGAAGAGTTTTATGGATCTAATCTGAATGATATGTGTTGAAATTCTTGAACAATTTACAATAGATTCACTGGTCTATGGCATACGTGTGGATTCTAGAGTTTTGGTAGTCACTGAACCATTTGCTGCTTATAACAAATGGCAGATTGCAATCATTTGTCTTGATCTTGATTCTATGGACTTTTATTTGATTGCAGTACCTTCTGCAAAATTGTAAGGAAAATTGTACACCGGTGAATGCCACAATGAAACAGCAGATTGGATTGACAAATGAAGATCTTTCCAAGGAGCTGGACAGTTGAAAGAGAGATGGCTTCCTTAGGATGATGCTTTTGGTCATTACCATTTTTTTTTAAAAATTTTATCGAAGAAGATAATTATGGAGTCAAGAGGGGCGTCTACACTTTCTAAACTTGATGTTGCCATTATTATCTATAGAAGCATCAGCTACAAACTAATACAATTGTTGGATGGAGTTGTTTTTTCATTATGAATTGCAGTCTTTATACCACATATTTACGTTATTTATTAGCAGAAATAGAAGGTTGATGTGGTAGGGACGAACTTATATAAATATTTTAAAAATTATTTGTCTTAAAAAAAAGTAACCTTGAACAATATAATCCCATTATTTAACACTTTTATAATGTCAAATTTATAATTTTCATATAAAATCTCATCCATCTATATTCACTTCATTAAATAGTCCATCTAATCGAAATTTCAAAAATCTGATTTCCGTTTTGTTTGTATTGAAATGCGTGAAAGTTCTCAAGGGCGGGAAATCGAAAGAGAAAATACGTATGTGTATAAAACGATATAGAGTTCATCAAAATCAGAAGTATTCTCAAAAACTCATAATTTGTGGGCAAATATTTCATGACAACCCAAGTACATGTAGGTTTTATAATTAGAACAAGCCTTTAATAAATTTCACATTCATTTCACTTTAATTTGGAAAAGTTACCAATTTTTTTTTTCTTTTTAAAAAAGAAAGAAAAAAAAGTCACTAAGGGAGTTCACCCATTATTAACTAGTGTGGAGGGTAAGGCAACAAACAACTGCTCATGTAGTTAATGTCAGCGCTAAGAGTAAGAGGTCAGTGCTTCCTGGACTGGAGGGGTATCAAATGTGGGGAATGGCGGTGGGTAGCGGGAATGCAATAGAGTCCCACCGGCCAAGAGTCCTAGCACTTTCGTAGTTGTAGTAGATGTCAGCTTTATCAGGGAAATGGTTACACTTATTGAAAATCATTTTGCATCGTGGAGTTGAAGATAATTATTATGGTTCAGGGAGTTGGAGGGTACCTGTCATGGGGCCTTCGCCCACGCCTATGAAAGTTCCAATTCGACGATCCGAGGCATTTATAAGTTTGCTTTTGCTTTTAAGATTGTGGACTTTTGTGGATACTGGATTCCTGTCAGTCATCACATGGACTCCTCACTTAAGGTCCATCAAACGTCGTGAAGTAGCACTTTTTGTCATAGGTGTAAGGGGAAAAAATTTGAAAATAAATATGTAAAAATTATAAATAATTAGATAAAAATGATATATAAAAAAATTATAAAAATAAATATTATAAAAATTATAATACGATTTTTTTTCATAATTTATAATTTTTGTACATATTTTTATTACTTTTGTATAGTATTAAAACTGTATTATGACATGACTCGAGGGGGCTGAAGGGTAATTGTCGCGGGGTCTACGCCTATGGAAGTTACAATTCGATGATCCATAAATTATTGATTTGTGGATAAAATGTTGGTATCATTCAATGAATAAAGCAGTGACTACTCAAAAAGTACGTTCTCCCATTCTTGTCTGGTGCGCATTTTTGCGTGTAGGACTGTGTCTCGTGCTCATGAGTTACAAAGGAAGAATTTCCATATAAAGCACAAGAAAGCTTTGTTGTGTGCAACAATCATGTATCTGGAGAGAAACTCCCACTTTATTCATTGGCGAAGAAGGCACGAGATTTTGTTCGATGGATGCAGCGTCCTGGCCGATCTCATTTCATCCATCTGCAAGGTTATCTCACTTAAGAAAACTCTTTTGATTAGGATATCAAACTCGTTTTCTTATTATAATAACTTTTTGTTTTTTTGTTTAGAGGTTGCAATTACTTGGTGATTTGAGAGAGTCTATGTTTGGTAACCTGGATTATACCCATTCATCATCCTGCGACGATTTGTCACTACTCTCCAATGTGGCAGTCTGGTATGGCTACGAAGTTTTGCTTGTGTTATTTAATTCAACTAATTGCAAGCTTCTTCTTCTTCTTATTATTTTTTTTTGGGTGCTGGGGTTAGGATTGTTTCATCTGACCTTTGCTTTATATAGATAATTTTGTTTCATTTATAGACCATAATTTCATACAGCTAGAGGTAAAATGCAGAGTATTCCAAGTTCAAGTTCTAAGGGTGGTAGAGCTATAATAGAATGGGTTCTAGATTCAAGTACAGATAATCATATATCTGATAATCTTGACCCTCTATATTTGAGTTCAAAGTGTGAAGGGGAAAAGAAAGTGTATTTATCAAACTCATATAGGTGAGATGTCATTTACTAATAATATATTTTTTTGGCCAGGTACATTTTTTATGCAAGACGTGTTAATTGCACCCACTGTCACGAGAAATTATATTTTCGTTACTAGATTCGCAAGAGAGAACGACGTGTTTTTTGAATTTTCATGAGAAATTATATTTTCGTTACTAGATTCGCAAGAGAAAACGACGTGTTTTTCGAATTTTGTATTCGTCGTTGTCTCATTAAAGAAATCTCACCCAATATAGTACTCTTACAAGCCGAACTTGACTTAGATGGCTTGTATAAAATTTATCTTTCGAAGATTGATATTGGGGTTTTTGTACATAGAGACCTCCATCTGTAATATGTGTTTGATATTAATGAAGTCTTACTGATCTTACTCTCTCTGTCTCTCCTCTGTTATTCAGTTTATAAAATCTTTGTATACTTATTTATATTTGATCTGTTCTTCATTAGATTTCATAAACCTTAATATATCCCAAGACGGCACTAGCAAATGGTCACCTTTAGAAAGAAGAAAAAAAAAATAGGGAGAGGAATGATCTCATATTGAAAACTAAATTTTGACCCAAAAGAAATAGGTTAAAATAATTAATATCTGAAGTGGATTTCTACTTTTCTAGTGAAAGCTAATATCAAGAAATGCGTTTTTCACGCCATAGGTGGAGGGTTTTGTTTGTTTTGTTGCAGAGGTTTTTAGCCTGTTGGAAATAGTGGGGTGGAAGATGAGGTGAAAGAAGCAAAGCGTGGTGCATTAGGGCTAAATGTATCCATGGCCCTGCTATAGAGATATTTCATGGAGACGGTGTTGTTTTGATGGTTGAACTGAGTCATTTAGAAATATTTGGACTGATGGAGTAGTTAAAATTCAACAAAACTGTAAAGAATTGTTAGAAGGCAATCAAAAGTGATAGATGTGCTAATGATGAACGTTTGATAGATATGGCTATCTGAGGGGAGCGGATAAAAATATATCAAAGTTAGAGATGTACAGCTATCTTGAGATGGTAAGCTAGCAAGCAATCACCAAGTGTAAGTTGTCAAAGGTTCATCAACTTATCATCTAGCAACTTAAGTAAAAGAATAATTTTGGTCATCATTAATAATCATATATAGATGCATGATTGTCAGGTATGACTAAGAAGACTTAGGTTTTGGACTGTAATAAGAGCAATCAATGCTATTTTTCTTTTCTGCTCAGCCATAGTGATTGCATAAGAGTGAGATGGCTCTAGCATGGGAACTACCCTAGAAGATTCTGCTGAACCAATGGAAACTTTGTAAGCAGCAGCACTTAGTGAATTCATAGAATATGTTATCATGTTTATATGGTCGGGTTTTTCAGCAAACCTGTTGTTATCTAACTTGTGCTAACTACTTCTGATAATATATATTTATCGAAAAAAAACTTTACTTATTTGTGAACCTGAACTGATTTATGAATATGGGAAATCTGTTGTGTTCTGGGGCTGTTCAACCACTAACAGTTTTCTTTAGTGAATTAACCTATTTTTCCCTTCAACATTAGAATATTACTTCACTTGCTCTTTACCTTTTTATATCAGGTTACTAACTTTATTTATTTTTTCTTTGTTTTTAAGGGTTTTACACTTTGCTGATATGGCACAATTTTTGTGGTTGTGCGAAGTGTCCATGCCCATCACCACCGAAACTAAATGAGAGAGTTTTGACATCAATATCCAGTAAATCAGTTGCTGCCCATCCATGGCATGATCTGGAGATTGGTAAATTTTTTCTTTTAAATAATTTTATGTGAGAAGAGACGAGTCTCCGACTCCATTTAGTTATTTATTTTAGCTCTCTCATACTTGTACTAGTACTCCTTTCAACCTTGCTGAGGTACAATAGGTTTTGCTTGAACTGCCAAACATCTCTCATCTTGTAGACTTATATACCTGGTAACCATATTCTATGTTTTTATCTTTGCAGGCCCTGGAGTGCCTTCACTGTGTGTAATTGCGTAAGTTTTGTTTTCTTTAATCTGTGTTGATTTGATCTGTTGGAAGAGCATGTAATTGATATATTTTCATTTTTAACTCTTGGACCTGCGAGTCTACTGCAGTTTGTGTGTGTGTGTGTCTATATATATATATATATATATGCATGTATTCTAATGGTTTTCGTTAAGGTCCGTATATAATATTTGAGTGTTAGAATCTTCATCTAATAGAGCAGATTTGAAGGCTTTCATTCGTATATAAAAAATTGGTGGAAAAAAAGTATTAATATTTGTAACAAGTTTGTTTCGCCTATAGGGTTTCATTTTTATGGTGGTTTATAGTGGGTAACCAACAGAGTTTATTAGAAAGGTCAAATCTTATAAAGTGTGGTCAACAATGTGCATCGTTTTCAATAAGGCATTTGCCTTTGGCACCTAGGAGAGGGTGTCAGGTTGGGTGAGAACAAATTGGGGTTATCAAATCACAAAGTTAACAGTATTTACAGTCCAAATATACCTAGATAGGCCTCAAATCAGGTAGTTGTCAGTCATACAAATGGGCTGTTAGTATCTTGCCTTCCTACAGGAAATTGAAGTTTCATAATTTTTTTTGGGATTCAAAGAGCTTTACATTGGTACATCCTCTACGTTTACAAAGTTCTTAAATTAAGATTTACTTATATTTGTATCAGACATTCCTATTTGGTTGAATAAGTATCTCTATTTATTTGTTGTAATATGTGATTTACAAAATATAACCTTTTTTTTTTTGGTTTTTCTGGCATTTGGCATCTTAAAATCTGGACAATTCATGTTTGAAATCCCAGTGAATGTGTTGAAATTCTTGAAAAAGTTACATAAGCTTCTGTGGCCTGTGGGTGTACTCATCATTAATTAATGCTTTGTAGCCATTGAACTATTTGGTTGCATTATGTGATTTATAAAATATAACTTTTCCTCTCTCTCTCTCTCTCTCTCTCTCTCTCTCTAGCATTTGGCATCTTAATCCCTGGACGAGTATCATGTTTGAGCTCTGAATGAATGTGCTAAAATTCTTGAAAAGTTCATAACCTTAAATGGCCTATGGCGTTACTCATTGTTAATAAATGCTCTGTAGTCATTGAACTATTTGCTGCTTTATAGCAGATTGCAGATTTTGATTCATAACTGTTATTTGACTGCAGTGCCTTCTACAAGATTGTGAGGAAGTTATATCACCAGTGAGAGCCAGTGGTAGCTGATTGAATTGAGAAATAAAGATTTTTCCGACAACCTGGATAGTTAAAAGAGACAGAACTTCCACAAAATGATGGCCTTTTCATCATTATAATGTTGTTTTGTTGTTCATGAACTTATAAAGACCTGGATGGTTAAAGAGATAGAACTTGCTCAAAATGATGGCCTTTTCGTCATTACAATGTTGTTTTGTCTGTCAGGATCTTATGTTTATTAAGATTTTTCCAACAAGCTGGATGGTTAAAGAGACAGAACCTCCTCAAAATGATGGCCTTTCGTTATGACAGTTTTGTTTGTCAAGAACTTATGTTTATTTAGAACTAATTGTACTTGAAAATCTTGGATTAAAATCTTGGATTCAGATCAGTTCCAACATTTTGTGAACTTGATGTTTTGACGATTATCTGTAGAAGCGGCAGCTCTAATTGTTGGTTGGAGTTGTGAGTTCTTTTAATAATTTTATGAGATGAAAACTACTAAAACTTAATATTGTGTCTTCATAGGTGTTGTCATTGCACTTACTTTATTGAGTAAAGAGTGATGCTGGTTGTTGTTTCCTGTGATGGAGTATTAGCTAGTTTTGAGTTGCGATCGTAGTCGGAATTTCTTCCTCATATTCCTTGTAGTTTTCCTCTCTTCTCTCTCCTAGACAGTGCTCTATTTTGTTTTTGGAATGGTTCACAGAACAGTCGTAAATATTTGACACTATGAGGGTTGTTCTCGAGTAAATATTTGTTAAAGGAAAATACTGTGAATAACCCCGGACGAAAGCCTACTATAATATAAAATCTTGGTGTTTTATATAATATTATTCAGAACCTTACTGTTACTTAATTGTAGTTAAATTTAACATCTGAATTCATTTGGTTAAGGAGTAGTATGTTTATTTTTTAAATAAAATAATCTTATTAAATTTTAATGAAAAAAATTATGTAAACAATAAAATGCAAAATAAATATATATAACCAACAACTACACCTTAATGTATTACTTGTCGGTGAATTTAGTTTTTTGAACAAGTTTGGTTGGTGTTTTAGATTAATTTTAAAATTCATTTTAGGGTTCTAATCTTTTTTTTTTGTTATTATATTTTTTATAGTTAGTTTATTTTATTTTAGTTAATTTAATTAATTTTCTTTAATTTTCTAGTATTAAAATACTATATTTTAATCAAATTATATTATTTTTATTAGTTTAATTTATCGTGCCTTTTATATTTAGCTTCTTTATTTTTAATTTGACTTTTATTATGTATATTTTTTTGAGAGTTTTGTAATTTATTTTATCTAAAAGTTTTATATTTATTGTCTTTTAGTATAAGACTATTAGTAAAAATTTTATAACTCTTTGATTTAAATGCTAAGTCAGCGATGTAATATTTAAATAATATAAAATAGTATGTTTGAAAGGTATAATTATCATTATGTAAGTTTTTAAAGTATTAAGAGACTCACTTAGTAGAATTTAATGTTAGTAGGGTTATGGATAATATTATATAAAACGTCATTGTTATATATAATATTAACCTTTAGTTCAATGTTACTTATAACATTTTTTCGTTGTTCATTATTAATTTTATTTTAAAAATATTTGGTAATTTATAAGAAAATAGAAAATACATTATATTCATCTTTTAATTCTTTTAATATTACATCCATGGGTATTAATTATTTAAATATCTTATAATGATTATAAAATATTGTAACTTCATGTCTATTTTTAGAATAAAATTTATTAAACAAATGAATTTTGAATGGTATAATAATTTTAACAAATTTTTTTGTTGCAAAATGGCATATTTTGCTAAGGAGTTAATTTACTTTATCGTATGTATCATTTTGATACAAATTGTTTGCCCCATCTGACATAAAGGAATACCAACCTTGTAGAACTCCTCCCCACTTGAAACTCTAAATTTTCTAATTAGCAGTTGAATGCATTTTGAAAATTTCTAATATGATTAGATGCCTAGCCTAGCATCTGCTGTACAATCCCACTAATGCGCATCTAATATGCATAAATTCTATTTAGTTGTGGATTTAAGCACTTTGTAGATTACATAAATAATTAAAGATCTTTGACATAAAATGTGTTTATTTAGTTGAGGAAACCCAAATTTTATAAACTAATTTAAGATCTCATTTGTTAATAATGTATAATGTAAAAATATCGATTATCAAACATTTTTCTAAGAATAAATAAAAGTTTATACCATATACAATAGGGCCCTAAATCATAGAAGTGGTTTTGCTGTGGCAGCTGTCTTTGCTTCCTGATTTGATAGGTTCACTTGTTACGTTGAAAAAAATTGATTCTGAAGAACTGACATTGAAGGGCTTCGGCATATTAATGCATCAATATTTTATATTTCAATTGTATTTTTTTATTTGAATATTTTACTTTTGAATTACCGCGTCAATATGAATAAATTTTTTAAAGTCAGATACGATTTATGAGACATAAAGAAAGAGTTTTTTAAAATTCGGAGAATTCTTGTACCCACACCCAAATTATAATAGTAGGAATTTGAGTCAAAATTATAATAGTAGAGATTGAACTGGGACAAGAGGGACTCCCCCTAATTGGGGATGGGATGGTCATCCCTGTAAAGTAGACTAGCATCACTACATGATGATGGATGCTTAAATATCATTCAGTGTTGGATAAGCATGAATAGCTATAATTTCATATGAATAAAACAATTGCAAATTTTTCTGTGTCATACATTGATAATCTTATTACTATTTTAAGGGGCAAATGTTCAAAAATGATATCAGAGAGATTAGCAACAAAAATTAGCCTCCTAATTACTTCATAATACCATATGTATTGAAACTAAAAACTAAAAATGCTAGCATGTTGCTGCAGAATGGAGTTCCTATTTTCATTTTCATCTGTTCAGTCTTATCCATCAATTCCCATACAATTATCGTTTCTAAAAATGATTGAATATCCGTTCGTTATCCCATCTCGATGTCCCTCTGTAAAAGTTCATAGGGCAAACCATCTCTCCCAGAATAAAGACTGATCTATCTTTTAATTAGACTTGGGTTAAGCCTCATGCCTTTTACAAATTGCTTTTCTTATCATGTCATCGCTGACTACTGGATCTGCAATTTGCACGATCTCATCTGTCAAACGTCCATCTTGGTGCCTTTTGGTTGAGTCAACTCACAACTTGATCTGCTTTAATGGTGGAGGTTGATAGAACACCAATTTTGGGAATTTCATTCATCCCTGAAGTGGTCTTGATCATCATGAGTAGACTTGCTTTTTGATTTGTGCTTCTCAGAAGCATCTTCTTTTGATCCCAAATGACCTCCATCAATCTTTTCATTATAACGCACAGGACTACTACATTCATAACTCTGAACACTAGTGCGTTTTCTCCTAGATTTTTGATCTCCCTCAGGACTTACCAGTTCCCAACGATCATGGTCGTTGATGCTTTTACATCTTTCATCATATTGAGCTGAACTTCTGGATTCATGGTCTTCAGTGGATTTCAAACGTCTGTAATCTGCTTGTTTCCTGGAATGAGATCTTCTACTTGAATGCTTGCGTTTCCTTAAGCGCTTCCTCCCATGACTATGGTGTCTTTCTTTGTCCCTATCCAACCAATCATCACCAGAATCAGAATCCGAAGTCCTATACTTGCCAAGCAAATCATCGTCTTGGAATTTTGAAATATCACTCTGCTCACCAGAGCTTTTCCTTTTGTGTCTGTCTCTGTTTGGATCCCTATCTGACCAGTCCCGGGTGGATTCAGTGTCATCCTGAATTTTGTTGTCCTCATAATTCTCCAGAAATCCTACTTTGCAAGTGCCTCTTGACCTTTTTCTTGTGTGACTGTGGTCTCTTTCTCCGTCTCTCTTCCTTTCCTGTGCACCTCCATGAGCTTCAAAAATTTTGTTTTCACTGTTTCCATTTTCATCTGGTACATCTCTGCTTATGTATGTCAAACTTCTCTTGGTATGAACATGGCGGATTTTTTTGTCTCTCTCCCCATCTGAGCAACTCCAATTAGAATCAGATTCATCAGTTCTATTCTTGGCGTACCCATAGCTCCTGTGCTTCATGGATTGCCTTGCATGGCTATGGTGCCTATCTCTGTCTCTGTATCTGTCTCTGTCCATATCCGACCAACTTCCATCAGAATTAATAACATCACTTCTACTCTCACTGTGATGATCATCCTTAAACTTGATACTCCCTTCATGAAACTTCTCGTCAAGATGTTTGATTCTCTTTCTATTGTCATCAGTATACCTCTTACTGTGACTCTTCTCCCAATCATTATGTTCAGCACCATAGCTTCTTCTAGAACTACTTTTCACATGATCCATCTCCCTGGATTTAGATCTTCGGGACCGATAACTGCCATGCAGAATTAGGAGATATAAATCAAAGTAGTAAGAAAAAGCACAAGAGTATACACTGGCATAAATAGACAACAAATATTCCTTTTGAGAGGGAGTAAACTTATTTAATACACAATGTAGTAGGACAAAATCAAATATACCATGAGGTCCACATGAAGATACATTGTTAAATAAGCAAATGTAAACAACGTCAGATCCATTCTAGTCCTAATTTTTAACATGCATGATTTGTAACAAAAAATGTAACCCAAAAGGTTTAAAACTATGTAATCATCAGAATAAATTAAGAAAGCAGAACCTTAAATTACCGCAATATAATGAATATTTCAAGTTTCAACCCACATATGTGAAGCTAGGACTCAAGCACCTGTGTTTTGCAGATGATAGGCAGCTGTATGGTCTTGGGTAGGATTAGGAACAATGTTCTATTTAGGGATATTAAACACAATAAGGTTTATAAAACTAACAATTTTACCCTTATATTTAAACAATAACTTACACTGACACCCCTAAAATAACTGAAATATATGAAATGTAAGGATCAAAGTATTAGTTCAGAAAAATCTTGGCCTAAGTTTAGTTAACCCAAACCTCAAGGGGGTAAATATAATCTTTTCCTTTTATTCAAGATATGAAGGCTTGCCTAGAGAATTTCTTCTCTGTTACGAGATCATGAACTGACCTCAGAAAAACCACTGTGATCTATGGGCGTAGGATAAAATAACAAGCTCTACATCTTAGATCAGTGCTTTGTATTTTGTTCCTGAGCAAGGGATGGAAGCAAGATATGCTTGAGTTTTCTGAGGGAAGATAATAGGAAATAACAATGGAGATGGAAACATAACAAGAGGAAATCTGACTACTCTGCTTTGGTCTTGGAGGAAGTCTTGATAGACAAAGTTAAATCGTAAAGAAGCAACTAATAAACTGGATTTTCATATATACTAGGTACTTTATTGAACATGTATACAAAAGTGAAAGAACACCTGTCTGAATCTGTTGTGTTTATCTTGTTAGAGTTCCTCGTTTGCCCTGAGTAATCTTGTTTGATCTGCTTGTGGTAGCCAGAATCATGAGAATAACCAAATAAAGCAGCCATCTTTTTCACCCAATACTTTGGTGGTGTTTTATCCCAATCAGCCCATTCATAGTCTCCACCAGGGTTGCGGAAACAGTGTATAAAATTGCAAGCCGTTCCATGAGAACAAGTCTGTTAAAAGCACCAAAAAATTCATGAAGGGGAAGTAGGAAAGGCTTTCGTCAACTTTCATTTTAAAGTAGAGAAAACTGGTATTAGGATATCAAGCTAAAGAGGTAACAACAAATGCTGAATGGAATATATATTCGGCACAGATACAAAAGGACTGAGGAAGTTAGTTGTACCTTTAGTCTTGACTTCATATACTCCCCACATATGGCAAGCTTCCATCTAGTCACATTGATAAATTCACATTTGACCTGTCAAGTACAAAACCCGGATCAATAAACCATATAATCCTGGGAAGACTAGCTGAAACATTAAGCGACCCAATGATTTCAGATAATGGACCAATGAGACTGTGTTCATGAAAATTGGGAATTTGTTGACCTCCCTAAGGTTTGGCTAAACCACGTGCAGACCACAAAGGTCTAGAAAGTCATCAAAAACACTATTTGAAATTCTGAAAACCACCGTAAACCTCCTTAAGGCATCTGAGGACTATCCTAAACTTTCATTAAATATATTAGAAACCTAATTTACTAGGGATGTCTCTACCCACTTAGAAAGCTAAATTGGTCCAAACTTAATTGGGCCAGAACTTAGAGCCGGCGAATGAATTTCACGTTCACTTACGTAACTGGACAATAATGTGATGCAGTTTACCATATGCATCAAACTTTTATAACATAAGCCATTTGGATTTCAATCAATGTAACTCTTAACAAAATCTAATTGAGGGGACTTCTGAGGTTAATTTACAAAGAAAGGGGAAACATGCATAAGGAGTTTGACATACTAGAAAGCCAAAGATAAATATATGTCTTTTCCCTTAGTCCTATCAGTAACCATTTGCTTCTTCTTCCCTGTTCTTAGAAGCCCAAACCTCAAGGATGGCTAGTTTCCATGAACTGAAGATACACTACACCAATAACTGAAGCTCAGCCTCGTTACAACAGGATTGCAGAAAGAAAAACCCGATTGAAATAATAATATGAATTATTTCCTTTTTGATAGGAGGTAGGACTTTTCGCATAGGGCCAAATCAAGCATTCCCTAAAATATGCATTCTTTTTATGATCACAAATAATCAGAAAGTACCTGTTTTCCAGCAAAATATCGACCATTGATTGAATGATAAGCGTCAACAGCGGATTCCAGTGACTTATAGTGAACATAGACATTTCCTCTCAAGTGGAATGAACCATTTTTACACACCTGCAACAAATGTATTAATTACTCCAATGGGCAAATGGAAAGGAAATCCTGGCCTCAGATTTACCGAACAATCATTAACTATACTGCATGTCGATAAAAAACATACTAAAATACATGATAAAAGAATATGAGATGCGAAGGAGGCAAAAACTACATTCAAATTTACGAATTCTGCTATTTCTATGTTTGCAATTGGTAATTTAAAATAAGTAAATGAATAAATAAAGCTCCTAGAAATCAACGGGTAGTACAGGCACATATAAGAGCTAACAACCTTGAAATTGACAATTTCTCCAAACTTCAAGAACTCTGTATGCACATCCTCATAAAATTCTTCATAAGTGCGTTCAACCTCTTCATCTGTATACTGAAAAGACAGCAGAAAAATCAACAAAGAAAGCTTTTCATAGATAAAGCCATTTGGAGAATAAATCAAAATAAAATTGTAGAACATTGTTTGTTAAAATAATAGAGATGCACTTGATCATTTGCAAGTCATGCTAACTATGGCATTACTTAAAGATACTAGTTGACCAGAAAAACTAAAACAGATAAAAGTTTCCAATGAGCTAGAGGAATCTCCAATGTAATTTCGGGAAGTTAATCACATGTTCAAAAATATCATATTCAATTGAAGTAAATCGAGGCGGAAACCTACATGGGAATGAATACATACAAATTATTTAGCTGAAAATTGCCCAGCTGAATCAATGACTCAGAAAGACTGTTAAGTTATGATGTTAAAAGCATGCTTTAAAATGACTTTTATTTTGTTCCCTTATTCCAAAAAAATGCTTAATACTCCCAATATCACTAAAGATTCTTTTGTTTGTATTTGCCCATGAGCCAATCCGTTGGAATCTGAAGCTTCAACAACAACTTCTTTGTCTACTAAGGACGCTGAATTGAAACTTTTAGGTTCTTAAATATACAGTAGGAGCATATAGTTAAAAAAAGGAACAAAGATTGTAATAGGAAAAAAGAATGTGATATTTTGACATTCAAATGCCAATTGATACATGGTCAGGAGATGAAACAGCTTGCAGAAAACTCTGGCTTTGTCCAGTTAAACTCAAGGAGTTTTTGACTCAATCAGCCATATTCCTAATCCAGATCAAAGCAGTAAGGCAAAGCAAGAAACAAAGGATGATCCCAGATAACTGTTTCTAAATTATGATTAGCTACCAATTTAATATGTTTGTCTGTTTGCATTTTTTCTTGCCAGATAAAACAATTTAATCTTTATTCATGCCACTGATAATTTTTATCATCCTAATCATACACTGAAATCACACTTATCCTGCATTTGACTATTAAAGCAATCTGCACTATCAAGGCTAAGTTCTTTTCCTCTTTTAATTGCCTTTTCACAGATTCTAAGCAGATGAAAAGAGTAACAATATCATCCACGTACAAATAAGTATTGTTGCATGGAACCCCATACATTCAGAAGTAATGAATGTATCAGAAGAACAGCTCGCAGAATCAATGACATATGTTGCCCAAGATGCTACTAGTTGTTAAGGAACAAAAATGTTTAGTCAAATATATTTTTAGGGTTAGATTACTGCCAAAAATTCATAATTCGAATAAAAAAAGAAAAAGGGTAATCGTACATATAAAGCTTAGACCTAAACATGCTAATAATATTACCTTACTGATCACAGAAATATTAGTTTCACAATGGTGATTTTATCACACTTGCCACTGTATCATAAAGGAGAAAACGAAAAGAAAGTGAACAATAAAAACAAAACTGCAGATTATTTAAGAAATAAAAGGTGGTAATAAGATTAAGTCAAAACAGATACATAAGAAATTTAATGATAACCACTATTGATTGTGGCAAGTAGGATACAGAGTTACTCAAAACTTCCCTCCAACCCAATCAAGGCCAACACCATAAATCTCCACCGATGTCAAACCACATAAATCTCTGATTAGATTAAGTTAAAGAAGAGCAATGAAATGTGAAATGATAGAACTCAAGTTCAACCAGAATCAGTCTTGAAGTATGTTATTCACTAACAGGAAATCAACTGTAAAGTTATTTGATACTTTCTTTTCTAAAGCAAAGATATTATCGTATAAAATATGTCCAACAATTTAGTCAACAGTACAGAAGTTTTCAGGGTTCTTATCAGGATACAAATACAGACCTCAAGCCCCTCATCTTGTTCCCAAGCAAGGCCAGGACCATTGTACATATTCTTGATAAGCAGAGTGCACGATTTATCAGGGTAAAAATGAACTCTGCTGCAACTCTGACCAAACCGACAAGCTCCAGTCTTCAAATGGAAAGGACAATGAGCTTTATCCTGCCATATTTGCATAATTAAAAGTTCAATGACCAAATTCTTGATAATGAGTAAGTGAAATGGAAAAAATATGGCATAACCGTCAGCACAAAGAAAATTCCCATTATCAAAAACCTGTTCAGTTCCAAAGTTTGGCACTTCTCGAGCAACAGTCTCTAATGCCTGCTGTGCACTCTGAAAATCAGCAAAAGCTTCAGATTGTGGGGGAAGAGGGTTTGATGTAGGCCTATCAGCATCCTGCAGCAAATAATAACCTCAATAATTCCAATTTTTGCCATAATCAAAAAAATAACTGACCATAAAGTGATATAGAAAACATCTGAACCTAGCTGGAAATAAATCTAATTTTACCTCTTTTCCACTCAGCAGGGTTGCATCTTTCTTTGGCACTTTGACCTTTTTGTTCCTGATAATTATCTCATTTCCTTGCCATATAATCTCTGCAGGCCCTTCTTCCACATATTCCCAGTCATCATCCTCATCACATTCATTCTCCCTTTCAACCTGACAGCCATTATACAACCAATAATAATTAAGAAACAACAGTTCCATCACTCTCCCAAATCCACCTTTCCCAATAACTAAGCAAAACCGACTATGGTAACAAACTTCTGATAACAAGAAAGTTAAAGAACAATTTGACCTTTTAAAGGTGCAAATGACGATATTGATCCTTCATATGAGAGAAAGAAAGACCACAAAGAGAAATAATTTAACAAAACTAAGTAATTTGATCACCCTTCCACCAACCAAAAGCTTCATTATCTTTTTGTTTGCTTGCTCTCAGCAACAAAACACTGGCCATTTATGCTAAATTAAAGCATTACTCCTCACAAAAGTACTTAAACACAGTTATATCTTCTTTCACTTTTCCATTATTTCTCCAAAAAAAAAAAAATTCTAGTTTCCAATAATACTGCCAGTAATTGCCTAATGCAGCTCTATTTGGTATTTTACGAAATGAACCAGAGAGCAAATTTCCTAATTCGTTTTGTCTATTTATATTTGAAGTCTTTAGCATCAAATCGTGAATTACCACAACGATATGAACCGTTCCTCAGTGGAAAAATTGAGCCAACTAACATCTAGTTTAGTGTTAACCAATTCTATTCTAATTACAAGATTTTTACTCACTCTCTCGGCAACCAAACACAGCAAAAGCTACCAACCATTCCAATTCTCCCCAAAACAGAAATTTCTCAGCATCTAAACAACAAAAAATACCAGTACAAATTTCTTTATTAAACATAGAAACAAATCAAACAGACCTGTAATTGTTTCTCCTTAGCCTCTTCTTCCTCTTCTTGTAGCTGTTGTTCTAGAGCCTTCCTTCTCTCTTCTTCCTTCTTCGACTCCATTTGCTCCATCCAAATCCTCTCTCGCTCCTCGAACTCCTTCAACGCTCTTTCTCTCATTTCCTCCTCTTCTTTCTCCATCATTTCCAGTCTCTTCTGCTCCTCCGGATCGTTCTCTCTTGCCTCCTCCTCCTCTCTCTCTTTCTCCGCCACTTCCTTCCTCTTCTCCTTCCTCCTCTTCTTCTTCGCCAGCTTCTTCTTCTCCTTTCTGCTCAGTTTCATCTCGTTCCCTTCCGCACCTGCCACTCCTTCCCGTTCTCCATTGTCAGATTCTGCCATGCTGCTTCTCTTTAGATTCTGTCTGGTTTCCTGGAAAACGGATTTTCCGAGAAAATTTTAGCGGAAGAGAGACAGTGGGAGTAGTGTTTTTTTAACTATGATCGAGGAGCACCAAAACGACGAAGGCGTAATCGGTGAACAACGATTGGGCCAGGCCCATTATCAAGAGATTGGGCCGTACTTGAATTTTTTTAGGTTGGACCGAGTCGGTCCATTGCCCATGAGTTTTTCACACGATATGATATGGCGTCAAAATTTTCCCATTTTATAAGAATAACAAAATATTAAAACCAATTTTTGAGCATTTATTAAATAATATAATATTGATTAAAGCCAATAACCTTATTTAAAAAAAAAAAAACACGTAAGCCCAATCTGAATATTCTGTCTAGAAAAAGCATTCATAATATGGAGATTTAAGCATGCAACTCGAAAAATACCTTTTGCATGCGCCAAATTGAACCCACAAGAAGACAATAATATGTTTTAAAATTATGTTTGAAGCACTAAATTATTAAAGTTATTTGACCACATATAAACCTAATTTTAATTAATAAAATTCAATCTAAACAATTTATATGATTTTGTATTGAAAATAAAGGAGGGGTTAAAAAAAAAATACACACACATATACAAAAATTCGTTAAACTGTAACAAGTTTCAAAGCTTTGGGGACGATTAAATATGTTCTAATAATTCTACATAACTTCAAAATTAAGTTTTTGAATCTACAATCAATTTAGGTTTTATATGTATTTAAGATTGAAAAAACTAAAAAAAAAAACCATCAAAATACTAAAAGAAATCCTAGTTTTCTTATATGCATTTAAGATTAGAACAATAAATTTATAGACCAAAATTTAATGGTATTTTGGAATGTAAAATAAGAAAAACCCACAAAATAGAAATTTAGGGAAATAAAATTGGAGTTGAAAGTTAGAGGTAAAAGATGGAGAATTCATTCGAAAAAGTGAAGAAAACATTTTACGTAATTAAACTATTTTTGACCAAGCATAAAAACAATAAAAACCTAATAGTTGAATTGCTTTTTGTCTCTAGATCTCCTTCTCTTTTTCCCAATCATAAGAGATGGTCAAGATTTATGGGACAATTCAACCTAATAAGATATTGCATCATCAAAAACATGCCGATCACGACGTGCGGGAGTTCAGAAGTTACTTTGCATCACCAAATTTTTGGAGAAGTACATGTACTTGAGTTGGGAAGATGTGAATGTGGATTAGCAAGAAGCAATCTTCAAGCATCTCAAATAAAAAATTTGTAAATATACAAATGAATAATTTTTTATGATATCGAGTTGCGTCAAAAAGTATTGGCTCAGAGAGGCGATCAAGTTCTTCAAGAAAGGTATGAATTTGGTAATCGTTTCAATTGGTGCACGGTTGATACAGAATTTGAGAATAATCTTCTTGTTTGGCATCTTGCTACTGATATTTGTTACTGCGATGATTTTGATAAATATGGAGGTGGAGGTGCTAACAATATTTATCCAAAATGCAAAATTAGCCATTACTTATCATATTAGATGTTGTATCTGCTGGAGTCAATCCCTCCCATGTGAATGGGTTGACTAAATGGAGATAGATATATGTTAGGTGATCCAACTCCATTTGTAGGTGAACAACTCTCCACCTAAATTTGAATTGTAATGCAGAACTCCTCCTATAAATTAAGGAAGTTCTGCAGAGTTAAATGCACTCCAAGAAGGAGCCAGGAGAGCTCCAGGAGGGAGCCAGGAGAGCTTCAGGAGAGAGCCAAGAGAGCTCCAGGAGAGTGTATGTGAGGGAGCCAGAAGAGCTCCATGAAAGAGAGCCAGAGAGCTCCAAGATGATAGGGATTCCAGAGAGAGTCCGATTCAGAACCAAGAGAGTTCTGAAAGAGTGAGAGAGCCAGGAGAGCTCCAGGATTAGTTTAGGAGAGTTTTTGTGTAATTCTTGTATATGAATTTTCTCTGTTAATACAAGTTAATTTTCTCCTAAATTCTGTTCTGACTTTGCATTGCATCCCCAACAGTATCTTCAAGTTCTATGTCCATTTGTGATGCCTAAAGGAATTGGTGAATTACGATTTCGAGAGAGTACATTTACCAATTTTATGAATTTAAAAGAAGTCAAACTTGCAATTTGTTGCGTAGACAAGGGATTGCTACTTTAAAACGAGCAGAAAGGAAAGACGAAACATTGTCTGTGCTAAAGGGTGGATGTGATCTTGCCATTGCTTATCAATTACAAGCTTTGGAATCAGAGAATGGTTGGAGTTACCAAAAGAAGTGGGAAATGGTAAGTGAAGTTTGGGTGGAAATGTTGACATGTGCAGCGAATCAAAGTGGATGGATAGAGCACGTTCAACAGTTTAAGAAAGGTGGAGAGCTACTCGCTCATGTTCGCCTTCTTAAGGCACATCTTGGACACAAAGTGAACAATATCCCTCTTAGGGATGACAATTTGATACTATGATAGACCAATCATTGTAATTTGATTTTTACAGGTGGAAATCATAATTATGCTATTAACATCAAAATCTATGCAAGATAAAGTCGATAGCTAATCCTTGTCTAGGGTGTCGAAAATTACAAGATAAAAACATTAATTATATTTTACAACTAATTTTACGTTTAAATTAATAATTTTACTTATCCTCACTCTCTTTAGAAAATGTTTTAAATTCTCTATCTCATGTCGTTCCTAATGTAGCACAATTTATTAGAATAGTCTGCCTATTTATTTTTATTAATTTATTTGTGTTGTACGCATAGAGTCCCCATTTGGATAATCCTCATTAGGAGTTCCACATTGATTGGTTAAGTGAAGGTCATGGGGCTTATATATATGAGGAGTTCCTCCACTTAATAGACTAGTCTTTTGGGCTGGATACTTACTCCATATATTGTGGCCAATTTGTTGAAAAATTATTGTTGCGTACAACGGAAGCGATACATAACAAGTGGTATGAGGTTCAGACAAGGATGGCGCTGCCACCCAGCAGGGTACCCATGGATGGGAGTCCTCATTTGGATAATCCTCATTGGGAGTCCCACATTGATTGGTTAAGGGAAGGTTATGGGGCTCATATATAGGAGGAGTTCATCCACCTAATAGACTAGTCTTTTGGGCTGGATACTTACTTCATATATTGTGACCCATTTGTTGAAAAATTATTGTTGCGCACAATGGAAGCGATACGTAATAATTTGTTCAATTAGGATTATCATAAGATTTTTTTTAAAATTTTGTTATCATATTTTTAGTTTACTTTGTTACAATAGAATTACAAGTCCTTCATTATGAATAAATAGGCTTGCAATTTTTATTTTAAAAAAGAATTGATTATTAATCAACTTTCGGTAAATTTCTTCGAAATTTTTATCTTATCGTGAAGTCTTTTGTGGATTTGGAAAGCTCCTGTGGATTCAAACCACCGCGCCAAAGCGACCTCTGCATCAATTCCTCAATTTTAATTACATTCATGAATTCCAGTTCTCTGCAAATGATTAAATTGGATTGTTTACTTTTTTCTCTCCGTTCAATGAGATTTGTTATATCCAGATGTTGCATACATAAACTGTAACGAATTCCATGAATTTATAAGTGACAAAATAAATTTTATAGTCATCCATATTTCTTATCAAAATATAGAAGATTATAATTAATATTTTAAATTTTTCCATATTGTTAATTAAGGATTTTTATAATAATTTCACAAGAATATAATTTAAAAGTCCCTCGTGCATTGCTGACATATCATTAGCTGATCAATGTTTTGCAAAGAAAATTGGTCACATATAGATTTGTTTTGTGAACTAATTAACCATTTCCAAAAAAAAAAAAAAGACCTCAAGGTTTTTATATTGTAAGTTTACTGTCATAATAACGTTCAGGAAAGTGAGACTAATGTAATTAATGGAAAATATCGAAACAATTTTACGCACACATTTTATTATTTGTTAGTGGAATAGTTTTTTAAATTTAGATCTAATAAACAATATTATTCTTATATTTATTTTCGTTTTAAGATAAATATGCTCTTAAATTTTTATAGCATTTTAAGGAATATATACTAAAAATAATATCTATTTTGTTATACATATATATAGTAGAATATGTAGTGTGTGGATTAAACTAAGATGAATATATTTGGAGATGTGCGTTTCAAAATGAAAATAATAATAATAATAATAATAATAAAGAAATAGTAAGGAATAGCCTTTTTTTTTCTTTCGACTAATGGCTGCTAAGGGAAGGACAACAAATTTTAATTGGATTTTATCTTGAATCTTGGTATAATTAATCAAGACTTGAAAAAATGACATGGCGAAAATGTAGTTAATTCCTCATTTCCAAAAACAACTTTTAGGTGCAAATTAATGTTTCAATAGAAAAATTTGTTCCAGCTCCCCAGTTCAAAAATTATTTAATTTCTAATCAAGATGATTCGTTTATCTATCCGCACGTACTTCATTGATTTCGTGGTTTAGAATATGCCATCCCAAATGAAGAAGTTATACATATTCTCTCTTGCTTTTCTACCGTTATAATTAATTGAATTGCATCACTTATTTGGACAACAAGAACAAGAGGCTACAACTCAATCGACCCACCTTCAATAATCAATCTGACCTACATCATTCTATAAAAAGACAACTAAATACTTTGATAGTGGAAATGCAATAAAGCACGAAGTGAATTTAGACAAATCTAGCCTAGAAAAATAAAATGGACATACAATTATTGAAAATTTAGATGCCACTATTACATACTCTGATACTAATGTGTAAAATTATGATGTCGTATGTTATGAATAACTTAACTGAAGTTTGCTACGACATATTTAACATAGGTGAATAACTGTATGTTTTATTTAAAAGCAACAACACATACTTCACTATTAAAGTACCCCATGATGGAAGTATTTCACTAGGGAAATAATCCACAGATTACACAATATGAAATAGCCTTTATATAGGCATTACATCAAACCACTTAACCATGAATGTAGGACCACTACTAACCACCACTTACTTGAGAGATTATATAGGAACTAATCCCTAATTTGTAGTGAACAATTCAATTATAATTGCACCAACGCCACTTCCTAAAGAATATGTTTAAACTTATCCTAACATTCCCTCCCTTAAACTGAATATTTTCAAAAATTCAGTTTAACAAATATATGCATAATCTTCCTCAAATTGGATGCTCCATCATTAACTATTATCTGTAAACCAATGTCAGCTTTGCCATGCAAAAACATGATTTTTTCTTGAGTATTCTCAACCAACTCTCAAGTCTTCTTTCTCATTGCAGCCTGCAGTGTCCACTTTCACGACAGATTATTGCATTTGTAAAAGACCTTGGCTTAAGTTCAACCCATAGCTAATCTACATAACCACACCTTGAAGAGAATGCATCTCCTTCTTTGATCTGTCTCGGGCTAGCTCCTCTAACCTCACTTTGCAGATCACTTGACTGTCTTCTTGATCTGTCACTCTTGTAGATCACCTAACAGAAATTGGTTATCAGATTCATCACAATATTTTCACCTTTACTATCAAATATCTAGCTATGCCATACTCTATGGACTGTCTTATTGAACCTTTTATCACAATACTTAAGACCTTTTTTATATTCTCAACCGCTTCACTAACTTTCTTATTGTAAAAGCATCTCGATGTTATTTGCTAACAACATAATCTTCACAAATCTTTTGAATAAGACTCGAATGTTAGAAGACTTACCACCATAAACTTCAGTCACAAGTCTCGTAAGACCTTCTGTTGTTGGTAATGTAACAGAACATACAGAGTTCTATTGTTGTTACTTGTACTGTTGTTATTGTTGTTGCAAATATTGTAACACAACAAAACTGAGATGACCACGATTCAACCTTTGACATGTCTATAGTCTTTGGTTTCTGTCCTAATGAATTATGACCATCAAGACCCCTTCCATTTCCTTGGGAATCAACGACTTTCTCCTTTGCCCTTCAAGCTCTACATATTAGTAGAGTTGCCCCTCTTGTGACTCTCTCATATGGCTCTAAATATACCCCAAGACTCTCCCTTGACCATCCAATGTGAGACATAACTCTCTCTTCACATTGGGCACTTGGGTCTAGCTCTAATACCACTATTGGAAATTCAGATGCCACTGTTACATACTTTGATACTAATCTGCAGAATTGTGATGTCGTATATTATGAATAACTTAACAGAAGTTTGCTATGACACACTTAACAGAGGTGAATAATTGTATGTTTTATTTAATAAGCAACAACATATACTTCACTATAGAAGTACCCCATGATGGAAGTATTCCACGAGGGAAATAATCCACATATTATACAATATGAAATAGCCTTTATATAGGCATTACATCAACTCACTTAACCATGAATGTATGACCACTACTAACCACTACTTACTTGAAAGATGATATAGGAACTAATCCCTAATTTGTAGCGATCAATTCAACTATAATTGCAACAACCCCACTTCCTAAAGAATATGTCTAAACTTATCCTAACAAGAAGAAAAAATATAAATATAATTATCAATTAAATATATCATGCTCAAAAGAATTAGCCACTCTTAATGATAAGATTTCCCATAAGACGTATGACTTAACTACAACATGATCATCTTGATTTGAGAAACTATACGAAGGAGGGAGAGTTGAGATATGTATTAAGCACGATTGGTATTAGAGAATTAAAATATGATGGGCCGATCATGCTTTAAAGGTTAATTTGTTAGTGGGAGAAAGATAGCATTGGATGAATATTTCCATGTGCAAAAGTAAGCATTTTGGTAAGCTTTTAGCAAACATCCAACATTTGCATCTTCTAGATTACAAAAAAAGCATTTAATGGCTGATAAAAGTTGCCGTTAAAATGATATAATGGCTTAAATGGATGTGCCGTTGATCCATGAGCCATGAAAAGTAATTTATTTTCAATGGCTAAATATAGAAGCTGTAAGTTCTGCCATTAAAACAATTTTACGACTAAAAATATAAATCGTTTATTTTCCCCTTAATAGCATTCACCACTTAGCTGTTTTAAATAAAATGATAAAATTTTATTCTGTATTTAACGACAAATATAATGTGATGTTAAAAAAATAACAATAGCAAACAATGTTACGCCATATATATATATATATATATATATATATATATATATATATATATATATATATATCTTCAGAAGTTTTCATCTTCGTCATTATTATCTGATTTGCTTTCTGTGTTTCTTTAATGGCGATTGAAGAAGACTTGGAGAGTTGTGGTAGTCGAGCTGTGGAGTCAGTTTCGCAGCCGAATCCAAGACATCAGAGACAGAAATTTGAAGTTTATACTGAAGTGCTTCATCGACTTCAAGAGTTGAATTACAAAGAAGCGAATATTCCTGGCTTCGATGATCAACTTTGGCTTCATTTCAATCGTCTCCTTGTGCGGTACTTGTTAATTTTTTTTTTTAATTTTTAGCCCTAGCTGCGACACCGATATTATTTGTTTGTAAATAAATTATTTAAAATTTCTTAAAATGAGGATTTATACTGTTTTTGGTGTTTGATTGTGAAACTGAAGTCGAAAGTCATAAACTTACACACTAGATTTGTCACTACAAGAAATTAGAGCTTTGGTGTCACAAATTTTGTATCGCTTCCTAGGGAAATGACATGTATGAGACTCTAAATTTGGTCAAACTTAATACATGTCACATTTTAAAAAAAGCGGGTTATACCCTGTGACATAACTTTTATGTGTGACAAGTATTTCTAATTATAAAAATAAAAAAGAAATTATAAAAATATAAAAAGAGAACCCTAAAACCACACTTCATCATCTCTTTCTCTTCCAAAAGCCTCTTCACCGCTGCCCCTCTAACTTCATCGGCTCTTCATTGCGTCTCTAACTTCATTAGCTTTTCAGAAGTTTTCAACTTCGTCATTATTATCTGATCTGCTTTCTGTGTTTCTTTAATGGCGATTGAAGAAGACTTGGATAGTTGTGGTAGTCGAGCTGTGGAGTCAGTTTCGCAACCGAATCCAAGACATCAGAGACAGAAATTTGAAGTTTATACTGAAGTGCTTCATCGACTTCAAGAGTTGAATTACAAAGAAGCAAATATTCCTGGCTTCGATGATCAACTTTGGCTTCATTTCAATCGTCTCCCTACGCGGTACTTGTTAATTTTTTTTTAATTTTTAGCCCTAGCTGCGGCACCGATATTATTTGTTTGTAAATAAATTATTTAAAATTTTTTAAAATGAGGATTTATACTGTTTTTGGTGTTTGATTGTCAACCTAAAGTCAAAAGTCATAAACTTACACACTATATTTGACTCTTTTTTTTTTTTCCTAAAATTATCTTAGGCTAGGGAGAGTTGGAGTTTACAGTTTGGGAAATCACTGCTTCTGATTGGTGTTGTGTTGTGTAGTTACACTTTGGATGTGAACGTGGAGAGAGTTGAAGAAGTGCTCACTCATAAGCAATTAATGCATTTGGCTAAGGACCCAGCTAATCGCCCTGTGTTTGAAGTTCGTCTTGTACAGGTTCTAGAGACAACATACAATTTTTTTTCTCTCTAGAGTCACTGTGTGCGAAATCTAACTTTATTTGGAATATGATGTATATTCTGCCTAGTGACTGTAAGTGTTTGCTTTGGGGTTTTGGTGTTTGTAGTGTGAACAAAATTTGAACTTTTTTCATGACATATTAGTCCTGCAATTCGTCCATGAGGGTCTTACTTGAAATGGAGTCAGCATGCTATGCTTCCAGGTTTCTTACTTTATATATGCCAATTTGGTGCAATCTCAGTTTCTTTATGTCAGTAGGGAGGAATCTCTAGCTCGACTTTCTAAAATCTAGCTTGGAGGGTAATCTTAAAAATTTAGGACAACGATGGAATCATTAATTGTTGACCATAAATTTTGTGAACTGACTCTTAATGTACTCTAGCGTGTAATCATCAACTCATTTAGTTTTTTTTTTTTTGGCCTGAACACAAAGCTTTTTCTCATGTAGGTTTACTCTGTTCCCAATAGATATGTTGATTCTGTCCACTCAGATAGTTCAATGAAGGAAGATATGCAAAGTTCTTATTATTTGAGCAAATAGAGGTACAGATCATTGCTTTGTACTTATCAGGTAAATTTGTAGTTTCATTAAAATTATCAACATCCTAATAGTTTGTATTTTCTCCTCTCTCTCTCTCTCTCTCTCTCTCTCTCTTTGTCCCTTTCTCCAGCATACATCCACCACCTACATTTGGTTCATCACCAAATTTCAAAGCACTTACACTTCAAACCAATAGATATCATGTTGAATATGGAGACAGTGCCTCAGATTTTGCTGCATGCTTTTCTAGGTAAGAATCTTAAGTCCCTAATCCTATCTCCAGTGGTAAGTCATATCAGACAAATGACTTCCCTCTCCTCATACTGTTAAGTCTTTAAGTGATTTTAAACTTGAAAATGACCTTATGACAGTAGGTACACACACACACAAACACACACACACACACACACACAGACGCAGAGATAGATATATTTTCTTTTTACATTGCTATTATATTAAACTGAGCTCCAAATGTTACATGCACATTGAACAAGTGTGCTAACCCCCATATTATGATTTTCACTTTTTGATAATGTTTGAAATTATACCATTTAGTTTCAATTTCCAATATTCTGGATATGATCATGACAAGTCCTGCACTAGAAAGTTTCTGAGTGATATTATTTTAAATTGCCATTCTTGTCATTCTTGTCATCTTGGAGTTCATTTTGTTAATAGTTGCATATTTGTACGAGCGCTTGATTTTGTTTTTATTTTTCCTCCAACATGTTGATCAGAGAGGGTATTTTAAATTTTTTTTCTATTATTTTTCTTATTAAAATAATGAAAGAGAAAATTTTATTATTTGATTTCATCCCAAATTGTGGTTGATTGGATTTGATTACTTGTTTCCGCATATCTTTTATTTGGAATTTAAACAACACTCTTGGCAACTTTAGTTCCCTATCGTTTTAATATGTTTTATTAAACACTTAAAAGCATTTTCTTTCAATGCTCGGTAAAGAATTGTTCTTTCCCTCCGTGGTCACCTAAAGAATTGCTCTTTTTCTGCATGGTTACCTAGTTGAGGAAAACTAATATTGCACTCTTATCATTTATTTGCTAGACTCTTCGAGGATGTCCCAATTAATTACAATATCTAATTTAGTAAGGTAATGGTTCAAGAGCTGATGTCGGAGTTAAGATATACCTTGCCTCGATATCATGGTTATCTAGAAGTTGAAGAGGTTTTTTGCAATGAACTTCACAAAATCATATACCTCATGGTTTCTGGTAATCGTTCCTAAGGTATGGTTGGAAGGACAACATTGGGTGGTTCACTGTTTTGCTTCAAGGTTCTGCTTAAATTTCATTAACTTATGAAATTGATAGGTTGGAAGATGTGATAAGTTCATTTTCATGCTCTCTTTCTCTCTTTGTTTGTGTTTGTCTTGCTCACATGCTCACCGTATACTTGATAATAGACGTAAGTGATTAATTTTATAGTTGACTTCCTTACTTGGTGAGATTGGACTGAACATTCAAGAAGCTCATGCTTTTTCCACTGTTGATGGGTTCTCTCTAGATGTCTTTGTTGTTGATGGTTGGCAACATGAGATATGATGTGATTCATTCATAATATAAATCACATTACTCCTTTGTTAGTGACCATAATCTATGGGTTGTTATGTCGTTTATGTCTAGGGGTTCATGTCTTCACATTTTAAAGGCTGCATATCCAGATGGTTTTGAGGAGGTGTTTATAGCAATAACACTAAAAGAAATATTGAAGGGGTTAGAGTATCTTCATCATCATGGACACAAACATCGAGATGTCAAAGTGAGTAATTAGTTTTCTATTATAACTTGGAGATTTTATAAGTGGATTGCGTGCTGTTGTCTTAATCTTTGTCTTAGTCACGATATGAGTTTGTTCAAGGCATGCAGTAGTTTAATCTTTCTGATCTTCTAAGTCTTTTGGCTGATATGAGCTATTTTGTTCATGACTTTTTGCATTATATCTATTGCTTCCAAAATACATACTTATTTTTATTATGAGTGTATATGGATATAGGCAAATCCCACAGCTAAAGAAGTGTACAAGGGATGTGCATTTTTATCTCTGCTTCTTATTATTCCAGGTTGTAATGGAACAATAATAGTGAGTCATTATTTTGACAAGCAGAGAATAATATTGATACACATGGTATGACTGGAAGCTCGTAGAATTATGCATTTTCTATACTTTCTTGGGTTAAAACAGAATCTTAGGGGAGAGTACATAGGAACCAATAAAATGATTGGAATTACTTTTTACATGTTAAGAGATATGTCAGCAGAAATGCTCAATAATTTTAGGATGCAATTATATGCATAAATTGAGGATATGGTTGCTGATATATTATAGAATAAGGACTAGTTCATATAAAATCTTGGTTGATGAATTTTTTTGTAAGCTCCCTGAATTTGCATCAGTGTTCAGATTGTGGTCAATACTAGTTTTCTATGTGCATGTAATTAGTTTTATTTATTTATTTATTTTGTATTTGGTGAAAACAAGTAAATTTCTATTATTATTATTATTATTTTCAAATCTTATTCTATGTTTCCTACAGGCTAGGAACATTCTCATTGATGCACGCGGTGGAGTCAAGCTCGGAGATTTTGGTGTTTCTGCTTGCCTTTTTGATTCTGGTGATAGACAACGCATGAGGAATACTTTTGTGGGAACACCTTACTGGTAAGCTTTTACTATTCAGTGCTCGAACACATTTCCTGAGCTTTTAATGGATCTCAAAGGGCCTTAATAAAGCTATATTGCACCTTTCAAAGATAAAAATTGAAGTAACAAAAACCATAAACATTTTGAATGGTAATAGAGAGCATAATTTAAATCAGATACATTCATATCAAAGATTGGTGGTTCAGATTTCTGTTGGTTTTTATTGTTATTTTTTAAGTTATCTTTTCTCTATTTTGTAGGATGGCACCTTAGGTTATGGAGCAGTTACATGGTTATGACTTTAAGTCAGTCTATTATTTTTTAAACATGATGACTCCACTTCATACTGAGTGGATAATATTATGCTTACGTATGTCTGACACTTCCCTGCAGGGCTGATATATGGTCATTTGGTATTACCATATTGGAGCTTGCTCAAGGCCATGCTCCATTCTCAAAATATCCTCCAATGAAGGTGCATATTAAATGAATGTTTTTATTAGATTTTTTATTTTTATTTTTATATTTTTTGGGGAGCACCAGGATTATAATAACCTTAGGCACATTCAATTTTGCTAGGTACTGCTTATGACCTTGCAAAATGGACCCCCTGGCCTTGATTATGAAAGAGATAAAAAGTTTTCTAAGGTGTGCTCTAGAAATATGACTTGATCTACTCTCTAGTGTTTCATGGTTTCAATCGCTTTCACTCTAATTACCCAAAAACACAAGCCCTCTTTTTATATTTCAATTGAGTATCAAATTGAAAAGAGCACAAATAAGAAAATATGATCGAGCAGATCTAATACCAAATTCCTTCACATTCGTCAATCTATTAGAACAATGGTCAACATGGATGCCATAGACAATGTGTTCAATCCCCTTAGAGATTTTGCTAAACCCGATCATAGAGGTATTTTGCTTTTTTTTTTTAAAATTTTCTCAGAATTTCCATTTTTTATCTAGGGCATGTTTGAGTATGTCCTTTTTTTATATTTGGATTATGATTTCTTATAATTCACAAAAGTGGCATTTTGTATGCGATCAAATTCGTGGTGATGGTTTTTGTAGGTTTCTTCATCAAGCTTATCTTCATCCAATCAACAACATCATTGCCGGATTGGTTAAGGTGAGACTACTTTTTTATTTAATTGATTGCAATTAAATAAATATCATTGTCATGTTTATAATTGATTGGATGTTAAGAATCCTGTTATTATTATTGAAATTCATGAATGAACTAATTAATTAATTGGTTGCTAATCGCAAATGGCTTTGGACATTGCCATATCGGTTGCCGTATAATTAGACTTTGATTCATATTGTCTTTGATTTGGTTTTGATTCTAATTTTTATTAAGGATATGGATATACTTGCCTGATTTGAACTCTTTATCTAACATTTGATTTAGATTAGCAGAATCTTTTGATATTTAAGAAAGCTTATGCTATGGCTTGCATGTTGAAGAAGTTGATAAATTGATTCCAAGTTTTTATTGGTAGTTTTTTGTATCCTACTGCAAGATCTTGTAGTTTATGTTGTAGTTTTTATTATTATTATTTTATAGTTTGGCATTTCTGTTATATTGGTAGTTATTTTACTTATTTTATTAATGGTTTGCAGAGGAGATGGAAGCCATCAGAATGAGAAGTCCAACCCATGAGACAGTTTATCATGCAACAGATTTTCAGGTTTTGGGTCTTCTCTCTTTAGTTCTTTTTCTTTTTTTCACATTTTTTTTGCCCAACATTTATTTGATTAGGGTCCTTTATGAGACCCATAGCTCTCAAACTAGAAAGAACAAGAGCGGAATGAGAATCTCCCTATTGTAGTGTACAAGGTTAAAGAAATCATATGTTGAAATACTTTCGTTTAATTAATTATACTGAGTTCAAATTCAGAGCTAGCTAGCAAGTTCACTTAAAAGCTTATGATGTTTATCTTATTAATTCTATGCGTTTTGTACCGTGGTGCATACCTTGATTATGGCTTTGATCTTTGTTGTTGTGATGGTGATGAAATTAAGATCAAAGGAGATATGAATGTTAGCTCTCTTAGTAAGCTAAGCTCAGCATTGGGTTCGTCTATAGAGGTTTGCTTTTTTCATCCAAATTCTCATTTACGTCATCAATTTTTATTTTTTTCCTTTTGGCATTACATTTTGGATTTGAAGTTCAAAAGAAGAAAAATTGAATCTCCTTTGGAAGTGAGTATGATTAGTCCTATGATTGATAAAGAATATTCATAATGTTGTTTATTGGTCTGGCTATGTTCATGTTCTCACTGTCATCAACATGGACAAGCTACTTAGTTTTTTTTTTTTTTTTAAATGCCAGCATCATACATCCCTTGCCTCATTTCTTTCATGGGTGCATAGAGTCCATATTCATTTAGAAATATACTATTGTTGTTTGAGTTGCTCAATTGTGTTGCCATTTGTTAGGTCCTTGCTATTTTGGAACTTTACAGACGTGTTTATGAAGAATTCTTGGCCATTGCTATTATAAAAGGCAAGAAAAGTGACCTAAAGAAGTTTGCAGGCGGGCTTTACACAACAAGTGTGGAGGTAATTTTTTACTAACATGCAAGTTTTGATTTTCTTTCTCTGTCATATTAAATGAGGTTGAGATGCCTGCATTTATCATTGTGATTCTGTCTGAATCAAGAACATAAATGTTTGCCAAGCATTTATTCCGCACACTGGTCGCAGTGTACAAGGTGCAACTTCACATTGCTTGGGCCAGAACTTTTCAAAAATGTTTGAGATAATCTTTGAAAATGAGAAGAAAGAGAAGGCTATGGCTTGGCAGAACTCTTGGGAATACAGTACTCGGACAGTAAGCTTTTATATCTGTCGCTTGAGTTGAATGATTTCATTAAATCATGCTACAGTTACAAATTTAAGTTTTTTATTATATTTTTAAAGATATAAAACACTGAGTTTTCTTAAGTTATTATTTAATTATTGTTGGTGGCTTAATTCACTTTCTTCTTGATAAATTCTATGGAAAATATTCCTTTCTGTCCATTCTTTTGCTAGGCTCGTCTCTTATTACTTTGCCGTGTAATGTAATCATGAATTTGTTGTCTAATATTGTCATTAAGATAATATTTCATGCTGTTATTGGTGCTAGTGGGTATCTGCTATCAGTTTGGCATTTTATTTTTCTGATTTGTTTGATATTTGCACAACTTGGGGTAATGGTGATGGTTCATGGCGATGACAAAGGCCTGGTGCTGCCACCCAAAGTGGCATCTGTGCAAGTTATTGTAATTCCTGTGCCTTATAAAGATGCTGACACTAAAGGAATTTTTGATGCCTGCACTACCACTGTTGAAACCTTGGGTGAAGCAGGTATTCATGCTGATGTGGACTTTAGAGACAACTACTCTCCTGGATGGAAATACTCACACTGGGAAATGAAAGGTGTTCCTCTTAGGATTGAAATAGGACCAAAAGACTTGGCAAATAATTAGGTGAGCAAGAATCTCATTTTAATTTGTTGGACTTCTCTTCTACATTCATGCTATGGTTATTGATCTGATATTGATCTCATAAAAGGTACGTGCTGTTCGCCATGACAATGGAGCAAAAGTTGATCTACCCAAGGACTCTTTGGTCAAGCAAGTAGAAGAACTTATTCAGAATATTCAAGACAACATGTTTGATGCCGCAAAACAAAAACGAGATGCTTGCATTCAAACTATAAAAACTTGGGATGAGTTTGTGGAGGCTCTTGGCCAAAGAAAAATGATCCTGGTTCCATGGTGTGATGAGGAGGAACATCAATGAAGATTCAACAAGGGAGACCTTGAAATTTGTTTTTGCATTAATTACTTGATGGTAGCTCCTTTAATGTTTTGAATCAAAAGTTTCGGTTTAGGTTCTTTGTTTGTATGATCTTCTGTTACTCCTTCATTTCCTCCTCATGTTCTCTGTAGTCATAACTTGATTATTTATCAATATTTGCACTCGTCAGTTTTGGCATTAATTTTTTACTACTATTTCCCTTTAGTTGTACTATTGCAGAATATTTATCAATATTTAGTTGTACTGGTCATTGTTAAGCATAGTAGATGTTCGAGATCTTCTCACTCATGAAGCATGGAATGCCTTTTCTATGAACCTTGGCTAATTAAATTTTTTGATTGTTTAATTTCTCTTAGGAGGTGGAGAAAGATGTGAAAGCGCGAACTAAGGGTGAGATGGGAGCAGCTAAGACCCTTTGTTCCCCATTGGACCAGCCAGAAATGCCTGAAGGTACCATGACAGTGTCATTATTCGTACTAACAGTGAACTTCTAAATATTTCTATTTTAGTTGCATTTATAGAGTTGAAGGGGAGGCAGCTAGAATACCGTGTCATTTTTTGTGTGCCATTGAATAATATTTGTGGATTCATGTAGTGGGGCTTTTCTCTAGTAAATTGTTGCTGCATTAATTAGGGAGTGGATTTTGTGGAAATGCTTGCTTATGAATGGATAGCATTAGCCATTCATATTACATTTTTTCTGATGTTTTTATTATTAAATTTTGTAGGTACTAAATGCTTTGCCTCTGGGAAGCCTGCAAAGAAGTGGACCTACTGGGGTAGAAGTTACTAGATTTCTCAAGGTCTTTTGACATAGCATTTCCTCTCTTCGTTTGATTTTTGTATTGTTTATGCACATCTGGTTTGAAACACAGGAATTTCAACAGGATGTATTTCTTTATAAAATTAATGTTACTGAAAACCATGGGATATATAAATTTTTATATGAAATGACACAAATGTCGTACTTATGTCACTTAGTAAATGACTCGTGTCTCACACGTTTTGTGTCACTTGGTGAATGACATATATTATAATGTTGGCCAGAAAACGACACATATACTTTTTATGTGATGTTCTTTTTGTGTCACTCAGTGAATGACATTAGAATGTCGGCCAGAAAATGACACATATAAGAGTCCTTTTGTGTCACCAGTGAATGATAATAAACATGTGTCAACTAGTGAGTGACACAATTTAATTATATATGTGTCGTTTGGTGACTGACATCACATTTGTGTCACTTATTGGCAGACACATATTTGGTACAATCCGACACGTATGACAAATATTTGTTCCATACATGTCTATTTCTGAATGACACATATCTTGTGTCGGTTTGACAAACTGACACGTACAGGAATATGTGACATGTCCGTTTATGTCGCGCGAAAACTGACATATATATTGATATATGTCATTTTTCGCGTATTAGAGCATTAATGTTAAGTTGATGTCTACAAGAAGAAGCTTTTTGAAAAGTGACAAATCTAACATGATATAAATCAGAGTCGTCATGACCAAACGATCGCAAGTTCAAAATACCTTCGTGTTATTTAAAAAATAATATTAATCAAAGGCTTGGTCCACATAGCAAGTTATTTCTCAAATTTCTAGGAAATATTTTTTTATTAATTTGGTTTTAACCAATTAAATACGTTTATTAATGGCTAAATTGTTTCTTTTTTAATTAATTATATATGGGATTGGTCTCTTTTTGTTGATTTTGTTTCATATTTTCGATCTTTATAATATGAATTGATTTTATATATAAAATTATTTAATATAAATATCATGATTAGCTGGTCACAAAAAATCTACTGACATATATCTGTTCATGACCCCAGTGCTTTAAAGGTTAATTTGTAGTGGGAGAAAGATAACATTGGATGAATATTTCCATGTGCAAAAGTAAGCATTTTGGTAAGCTTTTAGCAAACATCCAACATTTGCATCTTCCAGATTACAAAACAAGCATTTAATGGCTGATAAAAGTTGCCGTTAAAATGATATAATGGCTTAAATGGATGTGCCGTTGATCCATGAGCCATGAAAAGTAATTTATTTTCAATGGCTAAATATAAAAGCCGTAAGTTCTGCCATTAAAACAATTTTACGACTAAAAATATAAATAGTTTATTTTCCCCTTAATAGCATTCACCACTTAGCTGTTATAAATAAAATGATAAAATTTTATTTTGTATTTAACGACAAATATAATGTGCTATTAAAAAAATAACAATAGCAAACAATGTTATGCCATATATATATTAATCTTTTAATTCTAATCTACTAACATTTTTTTAAATAAATTTAGAATTTGAAATTTCATAAACTTAAATTATATGACATTACCATAATTAAACTCTTTTATTTTTTTAAATGTACAAGAAATTTTTATATAACTATACATAATTTGTCAAGAAACACTTGGAAAAATCTCCCAAGTTGAATTACATAATACAAAGAAGAAGAAGAAAAAAACTTAGTATCTAGTCATGAACAAATGTTGAATACATTCTTCTGAGATGGTATAATTTCCTTTCCCTTCAATAATATTTTCTTCATCTAAGCTTCAAATCCCTGAAAAATGGAGAAAAATATTATATTTCAAAAAAATTATAAAAATGTCTAAGGTGTAAACATAAAATTCAAGCCAAACATAAATTTTAGTAAATACTAATAAAAAAAATTATCAATTTTATCCATCTGTACCCAAAAATATTATTAAAACTTATAGCTGGTAAATTAAACACTCTTAAATAGAATTAACTTCATAAAGATAATTCTAAACTATAAATAAATCAGGAAATCATTGTGTATTATAAGGCACAGAATTGAAATCATTATTCCTAAAATGTGAACCAAATCATAATGCTTAAGTAGAAATCAATTAGATCAAGTCAAATTTTAGTAATATATCTTAATTGCCCAACTAGAAAAGGTTCTACCTAGGCCATTGGTTTCTAGTATTAATTCATATTTCAAAATACTATAATAGTTTAACTTATAAGGCCTACAAGAATGAAGTGCCAATATGCATGTAAATGACTATGAATTACCAATGGTTTCCAACTTCAATAAATAGTTGATGGCTACTATGAAAGCCTTAAGGTTTTTTTATCAGTACATAGCAACAAGGGAAGAAGCAATATTAAATGTGTTTACCTCATTAATCCTTCATTACACTACAAGAATTTTTTACATATTTGTCAATTCACAATTTTTTTATTTGGCAATTTTTTAACCATGTCTTAAAAGTCAAACATATAAATTCATCTTATTTGTCACTTTTTGTCTTTATTCAATCACATATATATCACATTTTTATAAAAGTTTGACAAGTATGTGAAAATATACTTTTTCTTTTCCTCTCAAATTTCCGTCTTTCTTTTCATTTTTTCTTTCAAATATATGAATATAATATTTAAAATTTCAATAAATTTATCTAAATATAATTAAACAATATAATTTTATTTTTAATCTAAAATTTTTATATGTATGAAAAGAATAAATTTTTAAATATTAACTTTTAGAAAAATGAATTTTTAAATGTGGAAATTTTATGAAATAAATAAAATTATTTTTTAATTTCAAAGTGATGAAAATCACATTATTTAATTGCTTAGATGAAAATTAAACAATTAAAAATATCAAAAAATTATTTTGTAATAATATAACATTTTAAATATGCAAAAAATTATTATAATTATTTTAAAAATTAAATTAAATTATTTAGTGCTCTAAAAATTATAAAAAATTAGTCTAATGGTGTAAATGAAAAAGTTTGAAATATAGGGACTGAACAGAGAGACGATTTTGATAATTTTTAATGGACATGCATTCCCTGAAATTTTACAATACTATATAAAGAATATAAAGCAACCCTAGTTGTCTAAATCCCTAATTCCTAAACCTTCCTCCATGGCAAGAGTTCTGATAATTTGTAATAGCTGCTGAATTGGATTCGGGTTAAAGAAAAAGGAAAAGACACGCTGCTCTCTCCTTACTCTAATTTGAATCCAACCCCGAACGCATCCTCGCCATCTACCGCGCCGCCTCCCTCACCCTCAACTCTCACCTCGACCGAATCGCGTTCTCAGTGGCCATCTCAAAGCTGTCACAGGCCAATCATTTTAACGGCATATCACAGTTTCTCGAAGAGCTCAACAGCCGACCGGATTTGAGACGAAGCGAGCGTTTCATCGCTCACTCGATCATCTTGTACGGTCAGTATTTTAACAAGAACTCTTTGACAACTCGATCGTCCTGTACGTTTCATTGGTTGTTGACAATATTTTAACTAGAATTTGGTAGGTAATAATGAAGAGAAAATTGAGATTGAGATCACTTGAAAATATGCGGATAACAAGAACTCTTTGAGAACCTTTTTTTGAAGTTTCTCGGTGATATTGTTGTATGATTCCATGACTGTCATCATCGGTGACAAATCTAATGACCAGGCCACTCTCTATCCTCATTTGCTTTTTTTTTTAAATTTATTTTCTTTTCAAATAAAATTTTATTTAATCTTTTGAAGTTTAATCTTGAAATTTGTTGTTTGCTTAGTGAAAATAAAAAAATTAAAAAATGGCAGTTTTGTCTTTGAGTTCACCTCCGTTGGGCTTTCGATTCCGACCAACGGATGAGGAACTCGTTGATTTCTACCTGAGAATGAAGATCAATGGCAATCACAAAGAACTCTGCGTTATCACCGAGATTGATGTCTGCAAACGAGAGCCCTGGGACTTGCCCGGTGAAAAAAATATATAAATTCATAAATTTAGTTGCTTCTTGTTGATTTACAATCTCTGATTGTTGTTTTTTTTTAATGGGTTTTGTGCAGCTTTATCAGCTATCAGGACGACCGATCCCGAGTGGTTCTTTTTCTGTCCAAAGGATAGAAAGTACCCAAATGGCCAACGATTGAACAGGGCTACCGAGGCTGGCTACTGGAAAGCAACTGGGAAGGATTGCAAAATCAAGTCTGGGAACAGCTTGATTGGCATGAAGAAAACTCTGGTTTTCCATATTGGCTGCGCCCTTAAAGTTAGAAGAACCAATTGGGTTATGCATGAGTACTGTGCCACTACCAAAGATCTTGATGGCACCCGTCCTGGCCAGGTAATTTTTATGCCTTTTGAATTCTACAACTTCTGCTTGAGAGTTTTGATTTCTTGTATTGTCTCGTTAATTGTCTAATTTTTTTAATTTATCGAATTTACTTTTATGCAGAGCCCATTTGTGCTTTGTTGTTTGTTTAAGAAACAAGATGAAAGTGTTGAAATTGAGCTTGCCAATTCATCTCCTACTCCAGATGATAAGGAGTCTGAGTTGGAATTGGATCAGGAGTCTCCGACTCCAGTGTTGGATGTTATAGATGAGAAGAGTCCAACGATTGTTGAATCTTCCATTCCTTGCTTGTCTGATGGAAATTCTAATGGAAATTCTGATATGGGACCTCCTCCTCTTGAGTGTCAAGGAAATGGATGTACTGAGGTTAGAAAAATCAACTCAATCTCAATGTTTTTTTAGTTATCTGTCGATTGCACAATGGTTAACACAATTATGTACTTACTATTTTTCAGATGAAACATGACTTCGTTGAGTTATATGACTTGCTGCTGCGGGAGCCGGAAGTTGGCAACCTCTTTTGCCCAATGTACTCACCCTCATCGATGTTAGCAGAGATAGAATCTTTTGAAGTGGGTGACTTGAGCAAGAGAGGGAGGAGGAACAGTTTCAAGATCAATTAGAAGCTGAGTTGAAAATATTTTGAATGGCCAAGCATGGAGCTGCGTATCCTCATTTGCTTTTTATTTTTTATTTTTTATTTTTTTAATTTATTTTCTTTTCAAATAAAATTTTATTTAATCTTTTGAAGTTTAAGCTTGAATTTCGAGAGAATTTTGTTGAATTTTAGTTCAAATAAAATTATTGTTGGCACATTCTTGCTAATGTGAAAATGAAACAAGTGATACTAATTATTATATTCTTTTGCATATTCCACTCAATTTGCTGTCAAACTTGAATAGTTTTGTGGCTTTCTTGATTGCAATAACTAGATTTTCAACTTAGAAAAAATCCAGGTGAAAGTAGGAGGGCAGTGCATCATTTTTTTTAAATTTTTGTTAGACAGTTATCTTGACAATTTAAATATTTGAAATATATTATTATATTAACTATATATATATATCTTTAATTTGTCTGGTTATAATTTGTTGGTGTAATTGTCTAGAAAAATTTAAGCTAAGCATGCTTGATCGATTTTTAATCAACTATTATGGTGATGTTCAAGACATCTTAGGCTGGGCAATGCACTGAGTAGCTGCCTATTATACATTAATTATGCCTTCTATTTTCAATAGACATATAAAAAAAAGGTTAATATAGTTTGTAGCCTATTGGTTTATATGATTTGATGGATTCTAGTTGACACTCTTGTTAGTGTATCTTGTTTTGGTTCCTTTAAGATAGGCAGATTTTATTTGTCTATGGTGATCTGTTTTTGTTAATATTTTACATCGGTTGTCATTAAAGTTTTGAACTTCTCCTCCTTTGTCCCCAATCTTTATCTGTACTTAACAAAATATTTTATAAGTGATTTCAATTTTCCAAGCAATCTCCATAATTGGTCGTACTCTGTCTCCTTTCAATGAAGATAATTTGATAACTTGTTTCAGGATTTGGTGATGCTAATTATACTTTTTAGCATTATTTTTGGTACATAATATGTAGTTATTTTCTCTTGTACTTGCTATATGATTGTTTCTCCTTTTGTAGCATCAACACATGACCAACATGTATTCAGCTTTTATGCTGATTCACGCCGTTATTGCCATGGTTTTGAGGAAGTCCTTGCACGTTATAGAGAGCTTGTTCTGCTTGGAGTTGTCAGGTTATTGATATGCTCCCATACACTACTCTAAAGTTTTCTTTTTACTGCCTTAGTGATATATTTCTAGTTAGTATATTGATGGCTAGTGTTTAATGGTGTTATTATAATATTCTGTTTACAAGTACTGAGAGCCATAAAATATCATATACATATGTGAGTTGATCTAAAGAAGCAGAATTGTGTTCAACTTTTAGTTGGTGATTCTTGCTTTAGGAAGACCCATGCTTATGTTAGCTCTCCAGGACAGGCTGTATTAGAAAGTTAAACAAACAATCTAGCCCTAATATAGGTTGAAGTGTATGTTCTTTCTTTCAGTCAAGTCTTCATTCTTTCGATTCTGCTAGTGAACTTCATCATAAATGATAAATGTCTAGTTCAACTTTCTAATCTATTAGGGTTTAAACTTTCTTCTGTATGATCTTTCCAGAGTTTGGGGTCAGTTTGCCTGCTTATCTTCTAAAGAATATGCATTTGACTTTAGTCGTATATATAAAGCTGACAATGCTAACTTGGCTTTGGAGACAGAGTCATAATGCTACATTTTCTGTAAGTTGTGTGCAGCAGGTTCGGTGGCTAAGTGAGAATGCTTCCGTTTTTGAACTGGTTTTTTCTTCTGTATTTAGATTTCTTCTTGGAATGACAGGCTAAATAGAAGGATAATTTTGTCACAAGAGCAGGATCCATATGCATCTACAAAATGGATTAGTGTAAAAAGATAAAATGAAAAAAAAAGAAAGTCAAAGCTGAGCAGGTGTAGAAATATCTCATTTTTTATTCATTTCTTTTTATCTGTCTCCCCGCCCCTTGTGGTTTTGTTTATTTGGTGTTTTCCAAACCTGTTATTTATATAGTATAGCTGATAATGAGAACTAATTCATTTTCTGTCCTCTTAATTTATGGAGATTGCTTGTAAGGGTGTTTGTGGTGGCATTTGGCTTATCTTCAGAAAACAGGAGCCTGAGTTTACACATAACTCGCAATTAGTAACTACTTTGTTTCACTTTCCTATTTTTGCAATCTGCAGTCCATGATCTCTCTGTTTACAGGATTTGGTGGTTAGGAATAGGCAAAGTTTTGCGTCACATTTTCCTGGGACTACCAGGGATGACGTTCTTTTGATGGAACTTAAGTTCAGATAGGATATCGTGTAGGTCCAATTAAAGATGGCTTAAAAGAATTGCAGGGAAGTTATGTTATTGTAGTTGCTGGGATGAGTGATATGCACCTTTCAAGTTTGTATCTAAATTTTCATATCCTATATATTTTATCATTCACGTGACAATAAAAATAATTCACTCACTCGAGGTGTAAATATTAAGAAACAGTCTTGTGAAGTAGAAAATTATTCAGTAGTCATATGGTCATTGGGATTGTTATGTTGTTATTGTTGTTTTGTAGTCATGTTGTTATTGTTGTTTTGATCAGTCGTATTTTTAACACACAGCCATTATCCTCTATCAATCATTTTGGTTGGAGTGGGAGATGGACCATGGGAGTCAACGCAGCAATTTGATAATAATATTCCTCATCGTTCGTTTGACAACTTCAAGGTATATAATAATGTCTATCTAGTGAAGGATGTGTGCAGTAACTTCATAAATGTGATTGTTTCTCCAAATAACATCTTAATAATTTTAGGGCGGCGCTAATTCCTAGAATACACTCAAACCGAATTTCTAGGTTAAGATTTAGAATATTAACTAGTAATTTGTTCATGAGAGTTGGCAATGCATATAGGCGATGATGGTAAAATTTGCTTAATCAGTTGAACATTATTTTTCAAGTTGTAAGTCAAGTAATATAGTGAAAAAGGAAAATATGACATTGCATGGTTTAAAGAATTTGGATCCTGGTAACCTTTTGTAAAATTGAGTGGTAGCTTTAGTGTCTTGTCCAAAGGTAAATTAGTTATGGACATCTATGTCTAGTTTGAAAAAGCCTGAAAAACATGTTCCAATGTAATGTCTTAACTTTTTAGTTTCTTCATGCTACTTTCATTTTTTGTAATTTTTTGAAATTCGTTAAAGCATTGTGCTTACTTTCCTTTCCCTTTGGTATTTCGTCAACTTCACAAAAATAATGTCAGAGAACACAGATACATCAAAGAAGGAAGCATCATTTGCACTTGCTGCCCTCATGGAAATACCACTTCAGTACAAAGTCACCCTAAGCCTTTATTCTATCAAGTAAGGCCAAGAGCTACAGTTTCAAATAATGTCAAAGTATGCGGACATATTCTCAGTATTCGTGATTGTAGTTGATACTCTTATGATAAATTCTCTTTGAAGGATTTTTTTTAAAGTTCTTTTTTGGTGGTTATATTTCTTAATATCCAAAATTTTAGCAAATAAATAAGGTGAAAATTCTTATGGATAAAATGATTGCATAATTAGGTCAGAATTCAAAGGGCCATGGCATTGTTTGATTTAATATTTATTCAACTAGTTGACTGCTTTCAGTCAAGAATTGTTGCATTTGTTAAGCAACATATTAAGGCACTTAGAATTTATATTGCCTGTAATCCAAATTAAATAATTAGGACAATGATGAGGTCATTTATTAAAATCGATATTCAAGAGCGCTGAATTTATGTCTGCAGTTTTGTTGAAAGCCTATTCGGTTTTGGGTTCTTTAAAGGTATTTGTAATGGTTCTTTCTTTTTTGGTTAAATAATAATATAAATTGCATGTGGCAGTTTCCCTGGTTGTTGGACCATGGTGTATGCGTAAGTAGCATAACAGATATTTGCTTTTTGGTTTGGAAATTGATCCTTGACCTCAAAGCTTTATGAAACTCATTGTGCAGGATGTTACAGTCATTTTTCTTATCTTTGAGTTTGCATGCTCTGACAACCTCTCCAGCAGCAGATGGTTGAGACTTCAAATACAAGAAAGAATTACTTTTTGATAGCATGACTTTTTAATGGCAAATATTGTGTTGCTTGATTACAAAAAAGTTTATTTAACATTCCAAAATTGTTATCTTATTTTACTTTCATTGGGAACTTAGGAGTTTTATGAGAAATTTGTTTAATATGACAAATGATACAGATTATGGATTTCTTAAATTTTTTAAAATACCTATTATATATATATATATATTAATTTTTTTTTAAATACTTGGCAGTTAAAAACTGCCAAGTATATTTTTTTTTAATTTTTGAAACTATTATATACTTGGCGTTCAAAAATCGCAAAGTATATTTTTTTTAATTTTTAAACTTATTATACTTGGCGGTCAAAAACCGCCAAGTATAGTCGCCAAGTATAGTCAGATGCATATTTGACACTTTGACTGACCGTCAAATATAGTCAAATTGACTATATTTGGCGGTGCCATTGGTGACGCTTTTAAGACCGTCAAATATATACATATTTGATCATTTTTCTTGTAGTGTTAAAATATTCATGCTCAAGCGACAATCATCATGCTCATATCTAAAAACACAAAAAAAAAATTAATACATTGGACACAACATCTTAAAAATGTAAATCCAAATAATTAAATTTACAAACACACATAAATACATAAAATAAGAATAATAATAATTAAAAAAAAGAACAATTAGAAAAAAGAAAAGGAACTAAGTTGTAAAATTAAAAATAAAATCTTAAATTGTTAAAATTAAAAGCACCCAAAAAAAAAGTGCAGTCGAGCAAGACAGGACACGACTCACCAAACATCGTCAAAGACACTTGAATAAAGGTACATGCAGTGATATTGTCAAAGACGTTTAGGTCCTCCCATAAACATATAACTCGCCAAATTGAGGCCAAGATAACTATTGTTATAATGAAACTTTTGCTAATAACCCCAGAAAAAAGCTCTAGCAATCACACACACACACACACACACACACACACACACACACACACACACACACATATATATATATATATATTGTAAATATATATATATATATATATATATATATATATATATATATATATGTATATATATAAGCACTGTGAATAAGCTACAATATACTTTTCTTTCTATGAATAAACATATTAACTCAAAAGAGAAGAAACAAAATTACTTGCTATAACCCCGAAAAAAGAGCAATCCTAGACCCTAAAATGATTTAAAAAAATCTATACAAAAGCTATAATATTAACATAGCAACGCGCTAAAATCTTGTGCCCAAAACAATTCACGCGAAGCAGCTGCTTGAAAAACCCATAATCTAAAAGCGAAAAGTAACAAAAGAAAAATCTTAAGTATTCGATCAACAGTTGGCGCCGTTTGTGGGATGCATGATTTTCGGACGGCCGGGAAGCGGGTCGGAGCTCGAATCGTACGTCGGGTCCAATCCTGCGAGCAAAGAAAAATAGTCAGGGGTGCCGGCGGTGGTGCCGGCGAGAACCCTCCGA
>SNVD02013013.1:0-76595 GCA_013180625.2 Boswellia sacra
TCTGCCTTTAGGAAATGAAAAAGAATGGTCTGCCTTTAGGAAATGAAAAAGAATGGTCTGCCTTTAGGTAATGCCTTTAGGTAATGTGACAATTCTATACAACAAATTGTTTGTCACATTTGTAATGATAATGACCATCCTACTTATGAGTGCCCAACTTTGTCTGCCTTTAGGTAATGTCTCCATGAACAAGCTAAATGCCTTGAACACTTGCAAAAGGCCAAATCACAATCCATACTCACAAACCTATAATCCCAGTTGGAGAAATCATCCAAAATTTAGTTGGAAAAATGACAATCATGCACAATCTTCACAAGTCCCTTTTCAAACACATCAAAATTTTCAAAATTCTTATGATCATGCATATTCTCCTCCTCCTAGAAAGGACCTCGAAGAGACATTGCATTCATTCATTACAAAGCAAGAGACTTTCAATAGTCAAACTTCTCAAATAGTAGTAAATTTGTCAGACACTCTTACAAAATTTGCATCCATATTTAGTATCCAAGAAAAAGGAAAATTTCCTTCCCAAACATTGCAAAATCCCAAAGATCAATCTAATTCAAGTGTGAGCAGCTCAAGTAGTCATTAAATTGATCAAACCAAATCAGTCACTCTTTGCAATGGTAAGGTTATAGAAAAACACATTCCTAAACCTTATAAGAAAAAAGATGAATCCATCTCTAAGGATAAGGAAGAGGTTACCCAACCAACACCAAACGAAGAAGGAATTAAATCCCCACCCGTGCCTCTATTTTGTCAAGCATTAACTACACAAAAGAAGTCAACTCACAATTCTAAAATCTTTGAAATTTTCAAACAGGTGAAGGTCAATATTTCGTTGCTAGATGTGATCAAACAGGTACCTTCTTATGTAAAATTTTTGAAAGATTTGTGCACTGTGAAAAGAAAATTGAATGTGAAAAAGAAGGCATTTCTAGCCGAGCAAGTAAGTGTTATTTTTCAAAACAATAATACAGTGAAATATAACGATCTAGGATGTCCTACAATTTCATGTGTTATTGGAGACCATAAAATTGAACAAGTTTTACTTGATCTTGATGCTAGTATGAATTTGCTTCCATACTCGATTTTTCAGAAACTCAATCTAGGTGAGTTAAAACTGACTTCTGTGACTCTTTTGCTTGCTGATAGATCAATTAAAGTGCCAAGAGGAGTAGTATAAGATATGTTAGTTCAAGTTGATAAATTAATTTACCCATTGGATTTTATCGTCTTGGATACACAACTAGTGGAAGTATGTAATTCAATTATTGTCATTTTAAGACGTCTATTTTTAGCTACCTCTAATGCTTTGATTAATTACAGGAATAGAGTCATGAAGCTATCATTCGGGAACATAACATTGGAACTTAATATTTTTAATATGTGCAAACAACCATACGAAAAAGATGATGAAATTGAGGAGGCTAATATGATTGAAACTATTGTGGAAGACCACATCCAAAAAGGGAGTTCTTCTTACCCTTTGAAAACTTATTTAGTCAATTCATTACAATCAAGTATGGAATTAAAGCCTAATCTTTTTTATATATGTTCTTTATTGGATTGCACACAGGTGATGAAAAAAGGCTCAAAACCATGATTTGAAGAATTATGGCAAATGAATGAAAGCAAGGAAGAGGAAGCTCCCGAGTTAGAGCTGAAGCCCTTACCTGAAGGACTAAAATATGCATATCTTGGGGAGAATCAGACATATCTGGTGGTAATTTCTTCATCCCTTACAAGCGAGCAACAAGGTAAGTTGATATAATGCTTAAAGGGCATAAAAATGCAATCGGGTGGACTTTAAAAGACATAAAAGGCATTAACCCTTTGATTTGTACACATAGAATACATTTACAAGTAAATACCAAAACATCCTAACAACCTGAAAGAAGATTAAATCCCCACATGAAAGAGGTCATTAGGGCTAAAGTTCTCAAACTACTCGATGTAAGTGGGTAAGCCCTACATAAGTAGTACCTAAGAAATCTAGCATTATAGTAGTCAAAAAAAGAAAAGGATGAATCATTACCAACTCATGTCTCATCTAGTTGGAGGATTTACATTGATTATAAAAAATTAAATGTTGTCAGCATAAAAGACCATTTTCCCTTACCATTCCTTGATCAAATTCTAGAAAGATTAGTAGGCCACTCCTACTACTACTTTCTCGATGGATACTTAGGCTATTATGAAATTCCCACTGCACTTGAAGACCAAGAAAAGACCACATTTACGTGCCCCTTTGGCACTTTTGCATTTAGAAGGATGTCTTTTGGACTTTGTAATGCTTTAGCTACTTTTCAATGATGCATATTGAGCATTTTTAGTGATGTGGTTGATAATTGTTTAGAAGTTTTTATGGATGATTTAACTGTCTTTGGTAACTCTTTTGATAATTGTCTTGAAAACTTAGAAAAAGTCCTTAAAAGGTGTGAAGAAAAAGGCCTTACCTTGAATTGGGAAAAATGTCATTATATGGTTACTTCGGGAATTGTCTTAAGTCATGTGGTGTCTTCCAAGGGAATTGAAGTGGACAAAGCAAAAGTGAAATTAATTTCCCATTTGCCTCCACCAAAAACAGTCAAAGAGGTCCATTCATTCTTAGGGCATGCCGGATTTTATAGGAGGTTCATAAGAAATTTCAGTGCTATATCTAAACCTTTTTGTAACCTCTTAAGAAAAGACACTTCTTTTGAATGGAATCAAGAATGTCAAAATGCCTTTGATAAGTTAATTAGACTCTTAACAACTACTCTAATTATGCAATCTCCTAATTGGTCCTTGCCTTTTGAATTAATGTGTGATGCAAGTGACTATGTTGTTGGCGCTGTCTTAGGACAAAGAAAAGAAGGTAAGCCTTATGTGATATACTATGCAAGTAAGACTTTAAATAACGCACAAATGAATTACAAAACAATTGAAAAAGAACTACTTGCAGTAGTATTTGCATTAGACAAATTTTGATCTTATTTAATTGGTTCTCTAATGATCGGTTACATTGACCATGCAACTGTGGGATATTTAATATCTAAACAAGATGCAAAACCTAGATTGATACGGTGGATCTTATTGCTACAAGAATTCAACATCACAATAAAGGATAAGAAAAGAGTCAAAAATGTCACTGCAGATCATCTATCAAGATTAATGATAGAGACATTAATTGAAACTTCACCTATCAATGACTCTTTTCCTGATGAATTTTTATTCTCCGTTGTTGTGGTATCTTGGTTTGCTAACATTGTAAATTTTCTTGCAACAAGAGAAATGCCACCTCATTGGAATGCTCAAGACAAAAGAAAGTTTTTGATCGAGGTGAAAAATTTTTTATTGGGATGATCGATATCTCTTCAAATATTGTCCGGACCAAATAATTAGAAGATGCATGCCCAACAATGAGGTAAGTAGTGTCATTAATTTTTGTCATTCTGAAGATGTGGAGGACACTTTTCATCTAAAAAAAAACTGCTAAAATCTTGCAATGTGGATTTTATTGGCCCACCTTATTTAAAGATGCACATATATTTTGCAAAACTTGCAAAAATTGTCAAAGATTGGGATCCATTTCAAAAAGAAACATGATGCCTTTGAATCCCATTCTTGTTGTTAAAAGCTTTGAATATTGGGGTATTGATTTTATGTGACCTTTTCCACCATAATTTTGTTTTATGTACATTATTGTTGCAGTAGACTATGTTTCAAAATGGGTCGAGGCAATTCCATGTCGAAACAATGATCACAAATAGTTATCAAATTCTTGAAAGAGAATATCTTGTGTAGATTTGGAATTCTTCGAGCAATTATTAATGATGGAGGTACACATTTTTGTAACAAACCATTTGAAACTCTAATGAAGAAATATGGAATAACCCATAAAGTTTCTACACCTTATCACCTGCAAACAAGTGGACAAGTTGAATTAGCTAATAGGGAGATAAAACCGATCTTAGAAAAGACGGTTAACCCAAACCGTAAAGATTGATCTTTAAGACTTAATGATGCACTTAGGGCTACCGAACTGCTTTCAAAACATCATTGGGAATGTCTTCTTATAGATTAGTTTATGGAAAACCTTGTCACTGGCCTGTGGAAATTGAGCATAAAGCCTATTGGGCTATTAAAACATTTAACACAAATTTGGATGATACTTACAAGTTACATAAACTTCAACTAAGTGAACTTGAAGAAATCGAGAATGAGGCTTATGAAAATTCTAAAATCTACAAAGAAAAAATAAAGGTTTTTCATGACGAATCCATTGTTAGAAAATATTTTGAACCTTCACAAAAAGTTCTTTTATATGATTCAAGATTGCATTTGTTTCTTGGTAAACTTTGGTCTCGTTGGATTGGACCTTTCATTATTAAAAATGTTTTCTCTCATGGAGCTGTTGAAATTGAGAACCCAAAGAATGGTAATGTTTTTAAAGTTAATAGACAACGGATAAAACCATTCTTTAAAAATTTTAATCAAAATGAAGAGTCCATTGCCTTAATCGATCCTTTTTAAGGATTGATTTTTCCCGGTCAAGTGGCGGATACGGTACTCCGTGACTTTTAAAGTCATTTTTTTAGTTCCCTAAAAACTATTGCTCACTTTGCATTCATTTTCTTTTCTTCTCTCTTATTTTCTTCACATGGATACTATTCTCTTGAATCTGCACACACGTTTTCCCTCTTTTCGTCAAAATGATTTGCTTATAATTTACAAAGCTCGCCAGAAAGACTAAGGATGTTGATGCACAAGGGTATTCCTGTTGATTTAATATGGTTAACTAAAGCCAAGGTTCAATTTTCCTTTGAATTTTCAGATAATCTAGCATCTCATATGTCAGGTTTTGAAAAAAGCTCTTACGCCAAAAAGCAAAGAGCGAAAGGTTACAAGTTTGTCACAAATGTGTAAGATGGACTTGTAACCAGCATTGCCACTCCTTGGGATATTTTTATAACAATCAAGAAAATAAACTACAATTCATCAAGAATAGACTGAGTAGGGAGTCTTTGGATAATATCTAATTGACTCTTGAGATGCATTCTTGTGAAATTGTGTAGCGTGAAATTTTAAAACTATGGACACAATTTCTTGAAAATATGACTCAAAACGACCAGGTTTGCCAGTTTATAAGAAAATTGGATAAGAAGCATATCCCCAACTCATAGAAGGTCTTTAAGCCATTTCTGGACGTAAAATCAGAGGAAGATGTGAGCCACAGTCGCAACGACCTGCACGTATGCATGCGTGCTATCATTTTTTAATTTTTATGTCTTACAGCTGTCATTTTTTAATTTATATCTCTATCTTTCGATTGACTTATGCATTTATGGTGTCTTATTTTTGTCATTTTTTTTTTGAATTTCTATGCTTTATTGTCAAACTTTTTCAAAAAAAACAGCCAAGCTACCTATATAGATGTCATCCTTAGAATATCTTTTTGCACTCCATAAATATGACATCTCTTGTTCTTCACTTCACACATATAGTTAGAGAGTTGCATACCCATGGAGGGAACCTCAAAACGTCGAATTCAAAGATATGCATATTTTGTGGATCTCGACCTGGAAAATGTGAAGAGTTTGTAGCAATAGCAAATTATCTTGGTAGGTTATTAGCTGAAAAGAAGATTCATGTGGTTTATGGGAGAGGTGCCTCGGGTTAATGGGTTGTGTGTCAACAGCTGCACTCATAAGAGACAGTTAAGTTTTAGGTGTTATTCCTAAAGCTTTGATTATAGAAAGCATCATTGGAAAAACGATTGGGAAAGAGTTACCGGTCTCCTCTATGAATGAACGCATGGCATATATACTTATCAAATTTAGATGCCTTTATTGCTTTACTAGGTTCCTTTGGTACTCTCGAACGAATTTTTTAAATTGCCTCTTGGGCCCAACTAAATCTCCATCAAAAACCTATATGTGACTTCTTCCCCCCTCCTCCTCTCTAACTCCTAGCTCCTAGCCCCTAGCTGCTTCTAAGCTTCTAGCTCCTAACAGAAAAGGTAGCAGAAAAAATAACATTAGCAGTTAGAATCTGGATGTCGAGAAGGTCTGGTCAAGCTGACCGCGAAGAACGGGAACTCCTTCGAGGAACTGTTACCGAGTTTTGACAACTCATCCATTATCCCGATGCAGGGCTTCTCTTAAGATTCCACCTTCTACTCCAACCGCAGCAATGAAAATTCCAACTGGGGCTAGATAGCTGGCAGAAAGAGGTTTAGGAATAAGTAAGAAAGCAGCAAATCCTTCTCACTACGCCTCTCTTACTTCTCCTCCAGGATTCGCCAAAGAAGCTTGGGCACCTGCTCCAATGAGAAAGTGATGGCATAATGCAAACAATGCCCAAGAAGACAAGTAACCAAGAGGTTGACCTATTGCGAACAGAATTTTATCCCTCATTCGATGCGACAAATCCTTGTTTCTGCCACTACTGCTAGTGAATTACCTAACAAATTAAAAATAGTAAAGTATGAACCTAACCCAGCAATAACTCAAATTAATTGGTTAGAGGGACAAAACAAAAAGTGCAAATTGGATCTGAATCTCCATTTGTAATCTTTCTTGTCTTTTATTTTATTTGTAGTATTTTATTTTACGTGTCTTTCAGGTCATCTCTTTTGAATAACTGAAGCTTCATGTAATGTCGTCTATACTTTATCTCTCTACATTTAAACATTGAGGACAATCTTTCATTTGATTAAAGGAGAAGGACAATAGACATAACTGTGTCTTATATTTTCTTTTTCTTGCAAAAAAAAAAAGAAAACAAAAAGTGAGTTAGTAATTAGATTCAGAGTGTAGTGTAAAGAGTTCAAATCGTCTTGAGACACATTCTGGGTCAGGAATGGCAGAGTAAAGAGGGCCATTTTGTACTCTTGAAACCCATTCTAACTAATTTTTCATTTTGTTTTGATTTTGCACTTTTAAAGACTCATTTTAGCTAACTTGATATTATCTAGTTTTGATTTTTGAATTTTATAACGACGTTGTCTTATTCACTTTACTTTGAATTATTCAAATCTCTGAACTCTCACAACTTTGTCATTTAATAAATTGTTTGCTCATATACTCATTGAGCAAGTATTCATAAACCTTTCTTTACACATACACATACCTTGATGCATGATTGTGGGTTGCAAAAATAAAATGTTGTAATATTTGAGTTCTTTTGTTTTATTTAGGATACAACAAAAGAAAAGAGAAAATAAAAAAATAAAAAAAGAGAAGAAAAAGAGAAAAAAAAGTGAAAAAAGGAAAAGCAATTGTGAAAAATTTTGGTCTCGTAGCCTCCTCAATTCGAGCAATTAAGTCTGAGAGGTGTCTCAACACCTAATACCTTAAGACCAACTGGTTTGGGAGCTATTAGCCCAAAGCTCGTTACATGGACTATGGAGAAAGCTTTAGGGGATTAAACATTGCAGTATCCACAAGTTTCTAAGCAAAAATAAAACATCGGTAACCCGAGTCGTTAAGCTCGTAGGGGTGTCTTAACATCTAATGCTCTAAGGCCAACTGGTATGGGAGTCATTAGCCTAAGGCTCGCTACATGGGTTAAAGATGCATTGTTTCAAATATATATATATAATTAATGATGAATCAATGCCCGTACCTAAGGATGTTATCCTTAACAATTATTGGAACCGATATGGCTTTTTTCTAAAATGCCCCATAATCATGTGTCAACTGAGCACATAAAGAAGGTTTGTTAATATCTTGATTTAAGGGTACATGAGTCTTTAAAAAAAATCGTTGAGAGTTTGTTTATTTGGATAGAATCAAGGAAAGTTCAATAATGACCAACTTTGATGTAAAATTCTATAAATCACTTCTAAATAATAACGCTTTAATTACTACGGACTAGCAATAAGCTGGTTGGGGGGTGTGATGAACACTTAAATACGTATGTTTAATAAGAGCTCAATTCATCATATTACATTAATAGTATCATTAAATTCCTCAACTTAAGCATACTTGTAGCCTTTGCATCTTTTGAATTAGCTTTATCTTAATTTTAGTTTTTGTTATAGGTTCGATAAAATAGATATAACTTTCTAATTATAGCTCAGAATGGTGCAAATCTTAATTTGTTGGAAAGCTGATTAAATTATCTACAAGATCATATTTCACAAGTATCATCAAATTCAAGCTCTTAGTCGACCAAAAATGGGCTTGAAATGAATCCATCTATAGTTTCAGCCTAGCCTAACCATGGCTCCGTATTTTGACCATATCTCTTGATATATGTATCCCAATCGTATGAATCAAGAAGTTCTAGAAAGCTGAGTGAAATATCTACAATTTTCATGAATACATGTGATCAAAATTCTAAATTATTTGATGTTGAAATCGATGGTCAAAGCTGGTGCACATGATGATCTAAATTGTCAACAAGATATTTTACAATTGTCCATTTATAATTTGACAAGTTTGCCCCTAAATGTATCGATAAATAGAGGTGTATTATGACCCATTAGGGCATCTTGGCTTTGCCTGGGATCTCTTATTATTGTGTTTTTATCTCTTGTGTTTTGTTTGCTTAATGTTGTTAATAAATCTTCTTTTTCTTGCAATTTGTTTTCTTTCTTTTATAATGTCTTGCTAAATTCTCTTTTGCTAAGGTAAAAGGGTGAAATCCTTGATATGAGAATAAGGATTTTCTAACCTTTGACATGTGTTTAGCAATCATAATCTTGTGTTGTTTATTTTATATTATTTATATTTATTTTCTTAATCAATCATGACACCACTCGTAAATTGGATGTCTTGATCCATTGTAGATAATGCTTGGCACGTCAAATGCTTGGATCCTTTCTAGATGTCGTATGGTTCTTTCTTATCAACACAAATCTAGTTAGGAACCTTGATTTGTTGTAGGCATATAGTGATTGGCACATTGGATGCTTGAACCCATTTACAAGAAGTGGTGTAAGTATTGGTAATGAAACAACTATAATTCATATAACTAAAACAGGCTTAAATGACATACATTTCGATTGGAACCTTCTTGATGTGTGGATTCCCAATGAGTTATAATTGGGTTGTTTATCCTTATTTGATATATCAAGAGCGGATCCCCTAACCTTAGCTTTCATTATTACTATGTTAATTCCTTTTACTTGTGTATTTTAATTATTCTCCTTTATTGTTTATGAACTTATTCTCTTATTTGCTATGGTAGGTTTTACCTTCTATTTTCATGGATGGTCTTACCATCATTTATTTTTGTTTTACATTTGAATGGTTGGTAGTACCGCCTACCATCTTTACTTATATTTGTTGATATCATCTGGTCATTCATTTACATTATTCATATTATATTTCTCATTCTATAGTTTGTACCACTAAATCTGCTTCCTCGTGAATCGACTACGGTCTTACCAGGTTTATTACTTCGACACTCCTATACTTGAGAGATAATCCTATTTTTGAATGTGTTAGTTGAGAAGTTGCATATAATGTGAATATACTATAAAGATATTAATTAAAGATAGCAATACATATAAGTAAGCAAATAGTTCAAAGTGATCATTAGTGAACAAGAGGTTGTAAAATTATATCAATAAGTTTTGGTTATATATGAATATAATCCTAAATATTAAATAATCAGCAGAAATTAGAAGGCCACAAAATAGAAAAATTTAAAAACATAATACTTCTCAAAATAGCTTTTAAAAATAATCTATATAGAAGATTGAATTTTCCTTTTGTCTAGAAACTTACCTAGTACTAATGTTAATTATAAACAAGTTTTACATATAATTTGTAATATAATTGATTGGATAGTTTAGAAATTTACATAAAAATTTATTATTTCTAATAGTTTAGAAATAATTGATTTCATATAATTTATTATTCCTAATTTGTTTTGATTATGGTGTGGACAGTGGTTGGCTTGGCTCTCTTTGAGACTTGATCTAAGACAATCCAAAGACTAATCATCAGTGGGTTGATTAGAATGCAGTTTAGGATTAAGCCTAATCAAATTTTGTTAATTTTTAGGAATACATGATTGATTTTGAATTATTTTAAAATTTAAAGATAATAATATGATTGATATTTAATTTGAAAATATTTGAAAATGCCCAACAAAAAATTTCCAATTGTACAATTGTGATGTTGCTTGTTTTTCCTTGTATATGGTTTCCTTTTGTCATTATTTATCATGTGGGACAAGATACTTCTCCACACCAAGGAAAGGGCGCAATCCTCTTCAAGAGAGGGCATACGACCGACTCCTACACTGCCTTGGTGTATGATGACTTTCTCTTATCTTGCAAAATTGTTATGCAAACATCATTCCTCATATTTATAGTTGTATTACATCAGGTTATTAGAATTGCTTTTGATTGAGTATAAAACTTAGTTTCTCTTTACCTTGCTTTTGAAGTTTATTGAATAATATGACTATATCAGCATTCTTGTTAATCCATGGCACCACTTCTTGAAGCTCATAGGAAGCTATGCTATTCTGGGGACTTTTTGCATTTGTTAATCAGTATATTTGATTGAATCTAAGTTTTGGCAGTTGTATGAACATAACTATGATGGTAACCCTTTTGCAATTGCCAAGGATGTGTAACATGCGTGTGTGTGTGTGTGTGTGTGACAGTCAAGTATTTTTTCTTAACTTTTAAATCACCAATTTGTGGGCTAATAACTGACAAGCATACCTTGAAAATCAAAATCCTAAAGGATTAATATTTGTGGCTTTATATGTGACAGCTATGATACAATCACATGTTTATGGGTTTGACCAACTCACAAATAAAGAATATTTGTTTTAATTTCTAACGTATATAGATCTCTATTCTTTTTTCCTCTATGTTATTTATTGGCAATTTTTATGTTAAATCGTGTGAGAGAATTTAGTTGGAAAGATACATATATGGGGTAATGTAATAAACATATGTTGTCTATGTTGTCTCTCACAGTGACAAGAGTTAAGTTAATAATTGATCTAGACCGTGTATCAATCTAAGTTTAAACTAAGACTAGATAAGCAACTCTAGAAAAAAGAATAACATTTCTAAACCTTCCATGAGTAGAACATCAAAGTTCTAAAGATTAACTAATAAGCTTGGATTTTTTGTTGTTTTAGTGAATACAAGAAGATAGAAGTTTTAACGGATATATTTAAAATAAACTTGAAATTTACAAATTTGTTACAGTAGCTTACTTCATTATTCATCTAACTACTAGTAAGGATGCTTGGGGAATTCTTTTTCCAAACACTGTATAATTAATACGTCCAAGTTATAAATTTAGCAGTAGTGTGTTTGTTCTAAGGAAAAAATCTTTGCTACAATGTTATTGTATAATGATCGGCCTACAATATATAAGATCAAAGCCAAATGGTTTTCATAATAAGCCAAGAAGAAGAATATCATTGTTATGGTCATAACAAAATTGGGCTTTATTTACACCTAATCCAGTAAGCCCATTACTGAAGCATAATATATGGCATATTATCTATGTCCCACAATGACTCCTCCTAATGCCTATATAAACCCTCCAAATTTTTACTCAAGGTATGCACACTTTTCTAAACTCTTTCTCTCTCTAAATTTCCTTCACTTTTGAGAGCTTCTCTCTCTAGGAAATTCTCCTAGAAAATTTCGGTGTTTCGAAAACTGACTTGAGCATCGGAGGGTTTTCGCCGGCACCTCCGTCGGCACCCTTGACTATTTTTATTGTTTTCAGGATTGGACCCGATGTACAATTCAAGCACCAACCTGCTTTTCGACCGTCTGAAAATCGTGCATCAACATTTGGCGTCGTCTGTGGGAACGACAATCTAAGCCTCTTTAGTTGTTACTCCCATCCAAACATAATCAAACACATCATGAGTCACGCATCCCAACACTCAACCTCCCTAGAGGTTGACGAAGAAATCGAGGTAGAAGCACCTCTCCGACGTCGAAGGGTAGTTGATATAGCGAGAGCCTTAGTGATATCCTCTGGGATAGGCCCTAACCCCAAGCAAACCCGACTTCCACTTAGGAGACCGAGGAAAGGCAAGACGAGTCGATTGACAACCATGGAGCATACCATGCGGAATTTTGGTGAACAAATGAACCGTATGGTGACTATGTTCAACCAAGCCTTTGGACATAGTACTCAACAGGCTGCAAATACTGCTGGAAATAACCCAAGGAATGCTATGGTAATACCTAATGTCCTGACGGATGTTGGTGGGCATACTAACCTGGATGCCCAGACCACTGGATTACCTCTCCATCAGGTCATTCAATGAAATCTTTCCCATCCTATTGTTCACTGAGGGGATGGTCGCCCAAAGATTCCCCCTCCTCCACACGTCATATCTGAACAACGATTGGCAGTAGTAGACCTTCGTCACTCTTTAAACAAAAAGCGCCATACAAGTGTTGAGCAAGGACCAAAAGGAAGTAATGTTGATCAGCCAGCCTATTCTTATAATGGTCCTTACGCTCCAAGGGGCAACTACCAGTCAAAAAGAAATCGTCCCAGCTCACCACCTAGAAGTAAGAATCATCGCCCAGATGTTATTCCAATGGATGTCTCAGAAGAGGAAACCTCAGATAATCATTATGCGGAATTCAAGCGAGAAATGGATGAAAAAATTCATAAACTGGAGAAGTTGATTAAGCGTTCAGGAGGAGAAAATGATGGTTGTCCACAATGGGAGTCACTCTTTACTGAAGACATTCTTAGGGAAAGATACCCGTACGGATTTCGGATGCCACAACTTGAGCTTTACCAAGGGACAACTGACCCCCGAGAGCATTTAGACTCTTTTGTTTCTCATATGGAGATACAAGGGGTCTAAGGGGGAATAATGTGTAGAACTTTCTCTCTTACCCTTAGAGGATCAGCTAAGCAGTGGTATAGGAGGTTACCAACCTCATCCACTCCAGCTTTGATGAGCTAGCTCATAGTTTTCTCATACACTTTAGCAATATGAAAACAAGAAGTCGTCCAGCACAGAGCCTTCTTTTAATCAAGCAGGGTCGTAATGAATCACTCCGTGCATTTGTGGAAAGGTACCAGCAGGAGGTCACTCGAGTGGATCAATTTAATGATGGTTATGCTATGCAAGGTTTGGTCCAAGGAATCAAAGAGGAGCTCCCTCTAGCATAGGAATTCTCTGTTAACCTCCCACACACGTACCAAGAAGCATTGGCAAGGATCTCTAGCCATGCTGATGCAGAGGAAATTTATCAAGGAAATTACCCTGGGCAGACTCGGGTGATACCTAATTCCTCACATACAGATATACGACCATATGACAATCACAAAAGAGAGCATCATGATAGAAATTGGAGGTCAACCTTGGATCGACGCTCCGTGCGAGATACATTTAGAAATGATCGTCTCTTGTTGCAAGGGCCATCCACCCAATCCCCCCAAGAGCATCATGATCGACCCCAGGAGGAGCATCGTACTTTCACATTACTTAACATGCCATAGCAAGATATCTTGAAAGAAATCAAAGATAAGGGACTACTGAAAGAACCTGCCTCCTTACAGTCAAATCCAAGAGCAAGAGATAGGAGAAAGTTCTGTCATTTCCACCGGGCTCATGGTCATAACACTGCAGATTGCTTTGAACTTAGAAAACAAATTGAGGGTCTTATCAAGGATGGCCAGCTACAAGAATACATTTATCACCCCCCCGAACCATCTAGTAAGAATGACAAAAGGAAAGAACCGTTAGAAGAAGTAGCCACGATTTTTGGGTGAATACTGGCTGGTCTAAGTTCCCAAGCCCGAAGGCACCTGGCTAGGCAAGCAAGATATGACCTCCCTCGTTATGAAGTCAACTTGACGGCTTCTTCTACCAATGCCAGGAATAATGATGTTATCTTGTTTTCATCTCAAGATGCTCAGGGTATCCATCATCCTCATTGTGATGACTTGGTCCTCACAGTGATTGTGGCCAATAAAAGGTTAAAATAAGTATTGGTTGACAACGGGAGCTCAGCTAACATAATGTCATTGGATGCATTTGATCGACTGGGTCTTAACCGTAGAGATATGCGAGGCATCCAAACTTCTCTGATGGGATTCGCTGGAGGAAAGGTTATTCTCGAAAGAGTAATTTCGTTACGTGTGACCTTGGGAGAAGGCTCCCTACAGACAACCAAGATGGTGAATTTTCTTGTGGTAGATCATCCGGGTGTTTATAACGCCATTCTTGGATGGCCATCACTTTATGACTTCAAAGTAGTAATGGATGTCTATCATCATGTCTTGAAATTTCCAACACCTTCAGGGATAGGAGAAGTTAGAGGTGAACAACGAACCTCTCGAGAATGCTACAACATGGCTTTCAAAGAGAAGGCACATAAGCTATTGATGATTCGAGGAGAACCTTCTGAGGGGATGGAAAGTTTGGATCCACGAGACCCTGTGAAAGGGGAGGCTGTAGTTCCAATGGAAGGAATGGATGACGTCCCTATCTGTTTGAATAATTCAGAAAAGACAGTGAAGGTGGGTAAGAGTCTTCCTCTACCAATCAAAGACAAATTGATTGGTTTTCTCCGAGAATACAGTGACGTTTTTGTATGGTCTCATGAAGACATGCCGGGCATAGACCCAAGTGTAACTGTCCACCGCCTTAATGTCAACCCTCAAGCTCAACCCATTCGACAAAAGAGGAGGTATCAAGCCCCAAAGCGTTCAGAGGTAATTGCCTTAGAAGTAGAAAAGCTCTTGGCAAGTGGAATCATTCGAGAGGTAAACTACCTTGAATGGCTCTCTAATGTCGTATTGGTGAAAAAAGCCAATGGAAAATGGCGTGTCTGCATCGACTTCAAAGATTTGAACAAGCATTGCCCAAAAGATAGTTTTCCATTGCCCAGGATAGATCAACTAGTTGATGCCACAGCTGGTCACCAATTGTTAAGCTTCATGGATGCTTATTCTAATTATAACCAGATTCCAATGTACTTGAAGGATGAAGAAAAAACAGCTTTCATCACTGATAGAGGGTTGTACTATTATCGAATGATACCTTTTGGACTGAAAAATAATGGAGCAACCTATCAACGGTTAGTAAACTCCATGTTTGCTCATCTCCTAGGAAAGACCATGGAAGTTTATGTGGACGATATGCTCACCAAGGGTATGGATGCCAGATCCCATGTAGACTACCTCCAAACAACTTTTGACATCCTTCAAAAACACAATATGAAGCTGAATCCCACTAAATATGCTTTTGGGGTATCCTCTAGAAAGTTCTTAGGATTCATTGTCACCCAAAGGGGAATAGAGGCCAATCCTGAGAAAATCCAAGCACTTATACAGCTTGAGTCTCCCAAAACACCAAAAGATATGCAAGTTCTCACTGGACAAGTTGCCACCTTAAATCGCTTTATTTCTAGGGCGACTGACAAATGTCACCCTTTCTTTAAAGCTTTAAGGAAGTGCAAGCAATTTGAATAGACAAATGAGTGTGAGAATGCTTTCCTACAGCTTAAGAGGTACTTAGGTTCTCCTCCTCTCCTCTCCAAACCAATTATAGGGGAACCGCTCTTTCTCTATCTAGCAGTCTCCGCATATGCAGTTAGTGCACCTCTTATCCGTGAGGATCAGGGAATCCAGAGGCCAGTCTATTATGTGAGTAAGGCCTTGACAGATGCCGAAGGTCGGTACCCTCCTATGGAGAAACTGGTTCTCGCCTTAGTTGTTGTTGCACGAAAGCTTCGCCCATATTTTCAAGCACACACTGTTATGGTGCCAATTGATCACCCTTTATGACAGGTCCTCTATCGTCCAGAGCTTTCTGGAAGACTCATCAAGTGGTCCATTGAGTTAGGAGAGTTTGATATACATTATATTGCAAGAAATTATATCAAAGGACAAGCAGTCGCTGACTTCATTGCAGAATTTTCAAGCAGTGGAATTAAAGAGGATGAAGAGACCAGTACAGGATCAAATGATCAGCCAATGTCTATGGAAATAGATCCACAGAAGGCATGGGTCTTGTTCGTAGATGGGTCATCTAATAAGATTGATAGTGGAGCTGGCTTGATTTTGTCAACCCCAGATGGGGTAGAAGTTGTTGTGGCCATACGTTTTAATTTAAAACCACCAATAATATCACAAAGTATAAAGCTCTCCTTGGAGGACTTAGGTTGGCAGTTGCCCTTGGAGTAGAGGAGATTGCCATCCATAGCGATTCCCAACTAGTGGTTAACCAAATCCGCGGAGACTATCAGGCAAAAGGCTCTACCATGTAGCTTACTTGGATAGAGTTAACTTCTTTCTTCGCAGTTTTAAAGGTTTTGACATCATAAGAGTTCCAAGGTTAGAGAATTCAAAGGCTGATAGTTTAGCAAGAATTGCCTCAAGGGTAGACCCCCTTCTACCAACTGCCTCTCATATGGTCATTCTAGAGTCGCCTAGTATATCAAAGTATGAACTTTCCCTAGAAAGAACAATGGCTATTAACGGTAGCCTGTGCTGGATGGACCCTATCATTAAATTCTTAGAGACAGGGAAACTTCCAGCTGACTGAAATGAGGCGATCAAGGTAAGGGGGAGAGCATCAAGATACACTATGGTTAATGGTGTTCTCTACAAAAGAGGGTTCAGCCTTCCTCTTTTAAAATGTCTTCGCCTAGAAGAAGCTAATTGTGTCCTTAAAGAAATCCATGAAGGAATATGTGGTAACCATTCTGGTGGTCGATCTCTAGCTTATAAATGTATCAGGCAAGGATACTATTAGCCGATCATGAAAATTGATGCTAAGGCATTTTCAGCTAGGTGCGACAAGTGCCAAAAATGTGCCAATATTCCAAAGAAAGCTCCTGAGAACATGACGCCGATGGTGGCCCCATGACCGTTCGCCCAATAGGGACTAGACCTTATTGGACCTCTTCCAATGGGTAAAGGACAAGTTAAATATGCTATTATTACGATTGATTACTTCATTTAGTGGATGGATGCTGAACCCCTCGCATCAATTACTGAAAAGAAGACCACAGACTTTGCAAAGAGGTCAATTGCCTATAGGTTTGGTATCCCTCACACCATCATTATAGACAATGGCAAGCAATTCGATAACTCAAACTTTAGGAACTTCTGTAAGGAGTTGAACATCTCTTTATGCTTTTCCTCTCCAGCTCATCCTCATGACTAAATTAGATGCTAGGAAATGTGTATGGCCAGAGGAACTTCCACAAGTACTTTGGGCATACCGAACCACTACCCACACAGCAACAAGGGCAACCCCATACTCCTTAGCATTTGGCTTAGAAGCAGTCGTTCCTATTGAGATTGGTCTTCCATCACCTCGTACTGAGGGATATAGTGAAGAACTTAATCATAAAGCCCTTCAAATCAACTTGGATCTTCTTGAGGAGGAAAGGGATCTCACCAGTATAAAAGTTGTTGCTTACCAAGAGAGGGTTGCTCGACATTTTAACTCTAAGGTTAAGCACCGATCTTTCCAGGAGGGAGATCTTGTTTTGAGACAAGTACTACAAAATACTCGAGATTCTACTGATGAAGCATTGGGGCCCAACTGGGAGGGTCCTTATCGAGTCAAATCAATCATCCGACCAGGTACCTACAGACTGGTCACGATAGATGGGAGGTTGCTTCGTCATCCAGGGAATGTTGAGCACTTAAAGAAGTATTATCTATAATCTCTTTATATATGTAATAACTCCTTCTAGGGACTTATGCATGTGTAATAACTCCCATAGGGAGACCTATAAAGAGGTTATCAATAAAGTATTCGATTTATTATATTACAAATCGTACGTCTTTAAAGCTCATTTATGATCAAGTTGCAAGAAGATGAAAGGAGCAAAAGAGTACAACACTAGAAAAAGTTTTAAGAGTTCTTATTATTTCAAAATTGATAGAAAAGTGCCACCCATACAATCCAAGTAAGGACAAATCCTCACCTATGGCATTAAACTAAAAACAAAGCAATGAAAGATAAAGTCAAGGCTCAGAAAACCGCTTTAATGTGATCATTCCCTATAAATAAGAATCTACCTAGTTGAAAGAACTCTGACTACCTCTAAGAAGTGGCCTCATCATCTCCCTAAAATGAAAGATAAAGTCAAGGCTTAGAAAACCGCCTTAATATGATCATTCCTTATAAATAAGCATCTACCTAGTTGAAAGAACTCTGACTACCTCTAAGAAGTGGCCTCATTATCTCCCTCTTCATCTGAAGATGATGAGGTAGAGTCGCCTTGCTTGGCTTCCTAGGTTTCTGTGTCCAATGTCAACTCATAATCCTCGTCTTTGGGTATGAATCGGTGAAATTGCTCAGGATCAGAGTTTGATATCGGAATAGACTCTGCCACCGATTTTAACTCTTTAGCTATGGGAGACTGATCAATCTCTGGGAAGCGATCATGGAACTATTTACGCACCCCATTGACCCCATCAATATAAGAATGTTCTATAGCTTGCTGGTAAATACGACCGCTACGGAAGCGAGCAATCGCTTTCTCAATCCTATTTTGCTCAGGAACAGTCCTCTCCCGAAGTTCTTGACTAAGATCATTTACCTTTTTATGCTGGATAGTTGTCTCCTTCTTAGATTCGGATAAGTCTGCTTTCATTTTGCCCATCTGTTCTTTCATCTCTGCCATCTTTCTCTCTATTTTAGTTAAATTGTCAAGGCAGACTTGATGTTTCCCCTTCCAATCAGTAACCTCAGAAGTGAGATGATTAACCTCCTTTAGAAGGTTGGTGTTAGTAGACTTTCCTTGAGCTAGGGTTCCTGTCGCCTACAAAAAGAAAGACAAAGAGAGGAAAACAGATGAGGCATGTCTTTCAAAAGTATTAAAAAAAAAGAGGAAAAAATTTTAGTAAAACCCAACCTAAAGTATGATGCCAATCCCGACAGCGATCGCATCAAAATATGTAAGTTTTACACTCTCGAAAAAGACATTAGTGGGCATGAAATGTGCAACACTTTTAGACAATTCACGAAGGTAGTCTCCACATGTCAAGCCACTTTGAAAGCTCATACTATCAAAGGTAAAACGCCTAGGTAGCTAAGAGGTTAGGGGCAACTTACTTCCAGTGGGCTTCGAGATTGCTACTTCGTCCATAGGCTGAACAGAGATAGACTTATCAGGAACAAACTTCCGTATAGGAGTTTCCTTATGATCACTGGCTTTCCTCTGTAAAGGTCCAAGAGTGGGAGGACTTTTGCTCTGTTTCTTCTTGGAAGGACCAGGCCTGTCATGCGCAAAGGGTTTAAGAGGCATCTGGGTTTCAAGTTGCGCAAACTGCTTCTTGGTAGGGTGTAAAGGAAATAGACCTGCGCAAAAATACAGCTGGTAAGAAACCAAACATATGCTTAATTAAATGAGGCAAGATCAGAAAGTAATAATCAAGGACTTACAACTTAAAAAAAGAGAAAGTCGCAATCCATTGCCATTGAAATGCATTGTCATTGAATAAGCGAAGCAACCTTACCTTCCGGGGGTATTAGAGGTGACAAGCCAAGGTGGATCAATTGCTTCCGATCACTGAGATTATTCACGTTCTTTGAATCAATAGGTAGCTTGAGTACCTCTTGCAAGTCGTTTCTTTCTTTTTGAGATAAAATCGGACGTTTGGTCCAAGGAGCTAAAAAAAAAAAAAAGGAAGGAGTCAGTTGATCAGAATTTTTATAATAAAAATAGAGATGGTATCGTTATAATAGGTTACCACAAAAACCAAAACGCCTTCTAATCCTCAACTTCTTGCCCTTTAGACGGGCACCCTCTTGGTACTTCCAACCGCCACCACACCAAAATTGTTTAAATTTCCATTCTTTCACATATGAGGGAATGCCAAAAAGGCAGTTAGGGTCATCCGTCTTCCCTCGTTGGGATATGTAATAATAACCTGTCTTCTCTCCATTCGGTGGATGAATAGCAAAAATATACTTAACATGGTTAGTGGTGGGATCACCCAAACCTGCATTTCTGAACAAGCTTTGAAATGCTATCAAAAGTCTCCAACCATTGGCTGACAATTGGGTAGGGGCAATGCCTATAGCATCAAGCATCCGTCGAACATAATTATCAAAAGGCACCCGGAGACCAGCTCTTAGTAATTCCAAGCTTAATCCAATGACACCTCGTGGTGGCTTGCTCCATCGATCACCTTTCCTTGGAAGAAATAGGGTGACTAAATCCGGGATAGGGAAATGGGCTCTATATATTTTTAATCGGTCACCCTGTAGTTGATTATCAATATGGTCAGCCTCCCACCACTGTTCAACTTCAGGATCACTATCTGAGGTAGCAGAGGACGACCAGTCGCTCTCCCCCTCAGCATCTACCACATTGTGATTAACAAAATTACGCCCTAGCTCACGATCTTGACCAAAAAAGTTTTGATAAAACTCGTTAACCTCTCTACGGTTAGTCGCAGGATCCTTGTTCCTTCTCGACTGGGTTTGATGGCTTGGTTCCCCCCGTAGCACTGTCACAGTTTTAATTCTAGCCATCTGCACAGTTAAAGAGGAGTCGTTAGTCATCAAACCAAGTCTACTAAGGAAGGGAAGAGATGAGAGAAAAGAAATGCCAAGGGACTGCATTGAAAACTTTTTAAAATAGCCCTTGAAAAATATTTTTTGCCCTTGAAAAATATAAAGTTAGTCCTTGACCAAAAATATATAGCTGGTCCTTAAAAAAAAGAGAAAAAAAAAGGTCAACAAGTTCGAAAATTTTGGGGGAGATGTGCAAGTTTTAGGATTTTTCAGAATGACACCTATTCATAGTTTTCGAAACTTGTAAAATAACCCCTGTTCATAGATTTCGAAACTTACAGAATGACCCCTGTTCATAGTTTTCGAAACTTACAGAATAACCCCTGTTCATAGTTTTTGAAACTAGCAGAAAGACCCCTACAACTAATCAAGTTTTCAAAACTGGCAGAAAGACCCCTGCAACTAAAAATGAAGTTTTCAAAAATTATAGAAAGGCCCCTACAACTGAAAATTACGAAGAAACGAGAATGAAATTTCTCACGTAGCTTAGCTTTCTCATGCAGTTCAGTCTTCGCGTGCAGCTCACCCCTCGCGAGCTCGGCCTTCGATATAGCTCGCCCCTCGTGAGCCCACCCTTCGCATGCTCGCCCTTCGCGAGGTAGCCTATGGTTGCTTGGGCGCTGCCCCTCCTTCATTCGCCTCTCGCCCATGCGAACTCGCCTCTCACCCTTGGGAGCTCACCCCTCGCCCCTTGCGGGCTCACCCCTCACGGTGCACCCTTCACAAGCTCGCCCTCCTCTCTTTGCACACTTGGAGCTCCCTCCTCAACCCACCTTTCTCACTGCTCGTCCAGCAGCTTTTCTTCTCACCTCCCTCACGAAGCACTCACGCTTTCACACTCCCCTAGCTGAAGAAACACACGTTTTGGCAGCCCGTCCAATTGCTTCTCATTTTTCTAATCTCCCTTAAGCTCCCAGTTGTACCCAAATGCAACTCCATTCACTCACGTCAAATGTGACATGCATGGTGGTGGGTCACCTTACTGCAGGTTTTTATATGATAAAAAACTTTCTCCAACAAGTGGTTTAGCCACCAAATACACCGAAACACCACTCTAATCGGTCAAAAGCCGTAGCTTAGGTTTATGAAATTTTCAGTTCTGGTCTTCAACGTGATTCAAGATGTTTTACTAAATCTTAACAAGGTTCCTGGGTGGTAGGCTTCTAAAGGTTATGAGGTATTGAAATACATTGCTGGTTATACATTACCTTTTTACATGATTGTAAACTTGGTGCCTACATATGTGAGTGAGCAAGTATGTTGCCATCAGCTTGCTGGGTTTCGTTTCTATTCTTCCAGTTGATTAAAGTGTTCCTTTCATGCGCTGCTTGACATCCTACCTCTCTCATAATTCAGCATACGTCAAACATGATTCCAGGTCTTTGTTTTCGAACTAAGTGAATGGATCTGGACAAGCTTTAGCAAACGTGACTCTTTTACATATATTATTTTTTATATTTCCAGCCAAGCCTTGAACTCTTACCCGCTTCCATGCCCAGGTGTTAAGTTGTGAATTTTTATTTGTTTAATATGAATTCTTTGGCTTGTTTCAAGGAATCGCGTTTTCCACAAGTTTGCAACACGCATGGTCAAGGTTGCAAGCTTTAATATGCTTTATGTAATAGTATATACTCATTACATATTCCTTATGTCTCTCAACCGGGCCTACCCACATCATGCCTTCTTATATTATATTACACAAACACATGCTTTATGAAATATAATATATTATATAACATACTTTAACAATTAGTATATTCCTATCATGCTTGAATGCTTCGGGTCATTCATTACCTACCCACTTTTGTATATATTTTTTATAATATAAAGCATGTGAATATCTCTATTTATGTAGGCCTTTGTCCATATTGGTTCAATAAAGCATTTTCAAACATGCACTATTGGAAGAAAGAACACTCACAGGTTCAAAACAGAGAATTAAAATAGTGAAGCCTACCTCGTCAGATTGCTTGCTCTGAACCGCCTACACTGCTTGACTTTCGAGTACTTCCACTTTGGAGTGAGCACTACATGCCACGACTTTTTGTGAGAGGCAGTGAAAATTGAATGAATAATATTTATAAACAAAACGAATTGGGTATGAGAAGTTTACGTCACTAAAGACTCTAGAACACGTCTTACGACTGCCCTCCAAGTTTGACTCTCCAAAGAAGCTATCTACACCTTTTACAGCCGCCTCAATGATCGCCTCCCAACTTGCCTCTTATTTTTAGTTGAAGTGCTAGGGATTCTATTACGAAGGACAACGATAGTAAAGAAATAAAAGAGATTTTATATATGTAGATGGAAAGTCTGCATCAACAATTGTCAATTATATAATTTCCATCTCTGTGACGCCCACCTAGGGTTCAAGTCACGTTAGACTTATATGTATGATAAAACTCACCCTATGGGCCTTCCACTAAAATTTAACATTACAACCCTAAATAACTTAATCGCCCCTGCGTCAAACCGTTAGTCGACTTGGGCCTGGGGGGACTACTGTTATGGTCATAACAGAATTGGGCTTTATTTTCACCTAACCCAGTAAGCCCATTACTGAAGCATAATATATGGCCTATTTTCTAGGTCCCACAATGACTCCTCCTAATGCCTATATAAACCCTCCAAATTTTTACTCAAGGTATGTACACTTTTCTAAACTCTTTCTCTCTCTAAATTTCCTTCGCTTTTGAGAGCTTCTCTCTCTAGGAAATTCTCCTAGAAAATTTCGGTGTGCCGGAAACTGACTTGAGCGTCGGAGGGTTTTCGCTAGCACCTCCGCCGGCACCCTTGACTGTTTTCTTTGTTTTCAAGATTGGACCCGACGTACAATTCAAGCACCAACCCGCTTTATGACTGTCTAGAAATCGTGCATCAACAATCATGAATGTTATATTATTATTAATTTGAAAAGTACCATGGAAATTTGCATTGAATATCGTTTATTTTTAAAGAAAAATTTCTTACTCTTAAACCATTGTTTTTCTCTGTTTTCTTTTACTGATATTTTTTTCTTTCTTTAGTCGAAGTTCTCCTATCTTGTAACTGAAGTGCTTGGTCTCTCTCTTTGTACAAAGAGAACTTCGTGGCTGATTATTGGCTTTTAACAGCTTATTATTGTACATACATTATTTAACATTGTTGTATCCTTATCTTTAACATGCATAACTGTTACATCTATACACTAATTATAGCAAAACTCAAAGTTGATATTGTATAATAAATTGGTTTGAATTGATTATTTCTTGATACATTTAATCATTGGCATATGTTTTATGTACTATACTATATATTTAGTAGAAAATTATAATTTTCATTTTATGATAAAAGAGTAAATTTAAAATTCTTTGATAGAAAAGAGAAAACCTCTGGCTTAATTTCTTTACTATGCATTAAGGGTAGCCTTATAGTTAACATCACAGAGGGGAGGAAAGTACCATTTTTTGAGACACTCGAGAAATTGAATTTCAAGAAACTTCAATGTGAGATTCCTGTTATTTGTTCTTTGTAATATCTACTCTTTACACCCAACCATTTTGTATCTTGTAGCAACTTATTTCGTCCTCATTAATGAGTAATCTTCTTGCCAAGGACATTGCTAGCAGAATTCCTGTACAAGTTTTTATGAGGTCCAAAAAGAATTTTCTATAGTGATTTTGTAAATTTAAAAAGAGTAATTACATTGCCACCCCTGTAGTTTGGACAAAATAACATTCTCCTACCAACCTTCGACGAAGTAACATAAAGATCCCTATTTTTCAAATTTTGTTAGTCAATCAATTATATATTTGTCTCTACACTCATTTATCTTATTTAAAAAATTTAAAAGAGGGTGGGTGTGGGCAGTAAAAAAAAAGAGTATTGAAATCACTAAACTAGACCTTTAATAATGAAGAATTATTAGTTAACATATTAAATATCATGAAAAACTGAAATAGCATATGTCATATTTAAGAAATAATAAACATAATAATTAAAAATTGTACTACCATTTCTAAAGAAAAATTATTTAGCATAACTTTTAAAAATAAAAAATCTAAAAAAATAAAATGGTATTTTAATTTTTTTGAAAATTTTATTTTAATTTGTACAACAATTTCCAAAGGAAAATTATTTACATAACATTTAAAAATAAAAATTGCACAAAAGAAAATTGTAGTTTAAATGCTTTTTTAATTTGAAATAAGTATCATTTAAACTACCATTTTCTTCTTGAACTTTTTAATTTGAAAATTAAGTAGTTTAAGGAGAAGTTGGTTGTTTAAACTTTTCATTTAAGGAGAATTTGGTTGTTTAAACTTTTCAAATTAAAATAAAATATTTAAAAAAATTTAAACTAACTATTTTCTTTTGTGAAAGTTTTATTTTTGAACATGCTAAATAATTTTTCTTTATAAATGGTAGTATTAAAATAAAATATTTAAAAAAAACTTTTTAAACTAACTATTTTCTTTTGTGAAATTTTTATTTCTGAAGGTTATGCTAAATAATTTTTCTTTGTAAATGGTAGTAAAATTTTTAATTATTATTGTCTATTATTATATGTTATTGCATTTTTTAAGGATATTTAATATATTAACTCAAAACACTTCATTATTAAAGGCTTAGCTTGTGGTTTTAAGACTCTCTCTTCTCATACAAAACCCAGGTTCGAGTCTTATCGCCCACACCCTCTTAATTTCTTGATAGTTCACTCAAACTACGGAGGTGCCAATGTGATTATTCATTAAAAAAATCAAACTATCATTAATGCATTTGGAATTGTTAATTGTGAAAATTTTAATTAACAGAAGTTAATAAACGGGAATTTAAGTAATGAAATGCAAAAATTAGTCATTTACGGAGAGCATATTAATCAAGAACGTTAGGTTTCCGTACTAGAATTAATCATTCCTCCCCGAAATAACGGATGCTAGGTTTCAGCACTGGATCCAAGAATCCTACCTGGCCAAGTAATTAATGGTACCTTTTGTGAACAAAATTTCTGTAACACCCCAAAATTTTGTAAATAAATATGCCTTTTTATGCCTTAAAGTGTGTATTTATTTATGCATATATGTGCCTAAATGATATATATGTTAATAAGTAATCTTGGAGGATGAAATTGGAAGATGCTAGTAAGTACAAGGGCTAACTTGAAATTTCACCTCAATCCTTGTCTATATAAGCATGGGAGAACTCTAGAAATTTTGATTTCTCTTTCTTGTCTCTACCAAAAACCGTTTCCAGCCCTCTCTTTTTCTCTCTATTTGCTTTCTTCAATTGTGAGGAATCAAGGGAAATTAAAGGAAGCTAGGAGGAATTCAAGGTAGGAATCTTTTCTCTTCTTCAACTTCTCATGCTTAGTTACTAAATTTTGTGAAGGAATGTTAGATTAAACTATGGTCTATGGTATATTCATGTCATGTATGCAATTAGGTATGATGGAAATCACAAATTTGGTGGGTTGTACATGATTCTAGTAGATTGGATGAGATAGGAAGGCCATAGATGATGATTGGGTCAGAATTCTGCAGGACAGTCAAACTGAACAGTAGGGAGTACGAATTATCTCTAGAATTCTGGGAATATAATTTGGCTCTGAAAATTTAGTATGTGAAACTAGACACATTGAGGAGTTTATAGCATTTTGAATCACTCAAAAATTCGAAGTGAGCAATTTATGGTGATTTTTCAAAGCTGCTGAACCGAATTTGGATATCGCCTGTTTTGAAACAGAGTATGCGAAACGGTTTTCATTTGAGGGACCAATCCTTCATGAAAAATTCTGGTTTTCGGTATAACATTCCTTAGGTATGTTTTCTATTTAACTACAAAATTTTATGGCCTCCGGAGCTTTGTATGAATTTATATGATTTTTTAATTTTGAGGTTGTAAAGCTGGAAATTTTAACTGTCAAAACAGAATAGATAAGTTAAATTACTTTTGGCTGACTTAGACACTATATAAAATTATGATTTTTGGTAAAATAACAGCTATATGTGTCTAGTTTTATAGTGCAAAGTTTGGTAGTTATTTGATTAACAATGAATTTTATAAAATTCCTCAAAGTTATATTGTTCAGTTGAGAGGTCTGCAGACAGGTTTGCTGTGTGAATGACATTAAGGATTTTCAAGGGGTATATGACCTTATTTTGACTCAATAAAATTCATGGACTATAATATGTATGTCTATTTGAGTTTCATGAAGTTTGGTGATGATTGGAAATGAATAACCTCTTATTATAATAATCCAACCAATATGTGTGTGTGATAGAGTTTAATAAATGATGTTATTGGTTGGTTGAATTGTTGTTAACCTATAAGGGATTTAATGACTTCTAAATGGACACTGATCAGTGTATCATGACTATGGCAATGGTTATCTGAGAGGAAGGAGAAAAAGAAGATATGAACTTTAAACAACTGCTTATCAAGAAATACAGGAAAACAAAATTAAGAGGCGAGGCTAACCAGGTAAGTAGCTAGACTCTTCTGAGGACACAACAGATGTTAACTATTAATGAAATATGTTTAATGATTGTGATTATGAATATATGTGAGTTGTGTGGGTGGAATGTGTATGGGGCCATGAGTACATGGACCTTGATATAGGAAATGATTTGATTGGGTTTTATAGCGATTTATGAAATGTGTGATTTCACACACTTTGATGTGTATGTGAGTTACATGTTGGTGTAAATTCTGTGTGTTTGAGATATAGAAATGTGAATGTGCCCTCGTATATGTGAATTTGTTGTGATATGGCTTAAATAACATTCCCAATGAAACGATGTGTGTATATGAAGAATGAAATACATGCCAAACATTCTAGGATACTAATTCCTCATGTGGATGACATGACAAATGAATGTCTATGAAATACCATGTATATTAGAGTTCCATGAATATGTATGAGAGGAAAATGAATGAGACCAGTTATACATGGACATAGTTGTGCAATGATATGTTTGAAATATACCGAAGAGTAATGAAAGGGTTGACACTGATAAAGAAGTCAATAGGTTTCTATGTGTGTAAGAATGATCCTAACCCGTGGATTGTGCATATCCATAAGTGTTTGTGTGATATGTAGGCTTATTGTATTTATGAATGTATATGTGATTAGTGAGAAGCTTACATAGAACCTCAATTATGAAAGTGAACGGCAATATTTTGGTGTGTGAAGGCATGCATCACTGTGTGATGTGTTATGAATTTGAAATTACATGCCAAGCCCATGGGAATTTATTGAATGTCGAATGTGAAATGTGATACTGTTAAATGCTAGCATTAAAGTGAATGAATTGTGACAAGTTGTGATTGGGTTAGAAGCTTAATAAAGAGCTTCACTTATGTGACTGAAATGTGAAATATGATATGTGAGTGAAAGCTTAATAAAGAGCTTCACTTATGTGACTGAAATGCGAAATGTGATATGTGAGTGAAAGCTCAATATAGAGCTTCACTTATGTGACTGAAATGTGATATGTGATATGTGGATGAAAGCTTAATATAAAGCTTCACTTATGTGACTGAATGTGAAAACTGATATGTGAATGGCATGCCACAACTTAGGATATTTGGCTCTCATAGCTTGAGGGGAGGTCTGGACCATGTGTTTCCCTATATGGGATTCAGTAGCATGGGCCCGGTATCACCCGGATTGTCAGACTAGCCTCCAGCTATTTCAAGTGTAGGCATCTAAATGTATCCGTACTGTTATGTACTCCCATGGCTTGAGGGGAGGTCTGGACCATGTGTTTCTCTAGACGAGATTCGGTAGCATGGGCCCGGTATCACCCGGATTGTCAGACTAGCCTTGAGCTATTTCATGGGTAGGCCTCTAAATGTATCTGTAATGTTCCGTATCCCCATGGCTTGAGGGGAGGTCTGGACCATGTGTTTCTCTAGACGAGATTCGGTAGCATGGGCCCGGTATCACCCAGATTATCAGACTAGCCTTAAGCTGATTCATGGGTAGGCCTACATATGGGAACTGACTGTGAAATGAAAAGTCCTACCTTGATTAGAGAGCACTGTTTCTAAGTGTCTGTGACTGTACTGTGGAAGCTTCCGAAATTAGGTGAAATGGATATCCATGTGAACAATGTAGCTAGTTTGTGGAAACTCATGTGTGAATGATTTATGTGTTATGGGAGCACATGAGGATGTGGTAGACTTGTGAAAAGTTTATTTGTAAATGACACATTGTATATAAATGGGTATATGTATGGGTATATGTGATGAGCTTTAACATGGAAAAGCCATGTTTGATTACCCATAGATAAGTATTTATAGAATTAGAAATGTGACTGGATAAGTGAGTAATTGGTCTAAGAAATTGGCCAATGATACAGGGTTGACGCAAGAGCACCATTAACTGGTGCAGGAGTGCATCTTTAACGAATCTAAAGAGATATAAGCAGAGAATTGGCATCGCTGCGCTATACCTTTCGCGCTGAAGCGCCACTTGCACTGACTCAAGTAAGAGAAAATAGAGAGTTGGCGTATGCGTGCCCCTTCCTTGGTGTAGGAGCGTGAAACTTAACTTTGCAACGAATTGGAAATCAGAAACTTGGTGTCGCCGTGCCAGTTTCCTAGCACAGGGGCGCGATCCTTAAACAGTGAAATCAATTTTCTGACTTTCTTAGTGGGGCACTGGTGGCTTGTATGCCAGGAAATGAACAGTAATCGGTGATTTATGGAATAAGTATTGAATAGTAGTCTTATTCTGCAATGGTTATCGCCATTAATTGTTTTGTTTTGAGTATTACGCCAATTTTTATAATTCTAGCTGCTTACTGAGTTTCATACTCACTAGTTTGTTGTGTACCTCAGGTATTCGATCAGTTAAAGATTAAGGGAGGATTTCAGCATAGCGACGACTGTGTTTCCTTGGCAAGCTCTTATCCACTGCAATATTACTATATTGGGTGCGGGTTGTGACAATTTCTCTCGAATTCTAATCGACTGTTGCTATCGGTGTGAGGAGTCAACTGAATTAACTGTTTAGAATTGATCGTTCACATAATAGGGTTGGTAATTGACATGTAGTAGTTGAAACAAAGATTTATGCAACCACAAAACAACAAGTCCTGCTACAGTTATACTGTAGTATATAAAAAACATAAAAATCTATATAAAAATTGTAAGTTAGTAAAAAAAATCTATTTACGACTTTTATATATTTTATATTTCCGACTTTTTTACACTTTTTACATACAACTTTTATTTATTTATTTATGACTTTTATAATGTTTTTATCATTTTTACATAAATACACAGTTGCTGTATGGTTACAGCAACTGTAACGTATCTTTTCCCACCAAAACAATTTGTTCATTTAATGTGGTTGTGGATGAAAGACATGCACGTTTTCTCAAGCACAATTTGAAAAAAAACATTGTACAAAAGTGTGGATGCAGCACATGCACGTGTTCTCAAATACTATTTATGGAAATTGTACAAATTGTGCTTGTGGATACAGGACATGCACGTCGTTAGCTTAGCCTTGATGTAGCAAGAACGATCAAGTTTCTATATAAAGTTGGTTGCGAAGCACTTGGAAGGGTGTTACTTGCTATATAGTTTAATTTCATAAGCTTCTAATTTGGTTTTTGGTGGGCAGTTTGTGCATTGAGCTTGCTACTTAGCGTCTATGGCAGGCTCCTCATTAAGTGTTCGTAAAGGGGCATGGACAGAAGAGGAAGATAATCTTCTTAGGAAATGCATTGAGAAATATGGCGAGCAAAATTGGCACCAAGTTCCCGTTAGGGCAGGTAATTAACTTATAGATATCACCATAAACTATTTTTATGTATGCATGGATGGCTGCTTGAATATGAAAAATCTTTTGCATATGGCTCTTTAATTCTTGTACTTTCAGGTTTAAATAGATGCCGAAAAAGCTGTAGATTGAGATGGGTGAACTATCTGAAGCCGGATATCAAGAGAGGAGGATTTGAAGCAGATGAAGTTGATCTAATTCTAAGGCTTCATAAGCTGCTAGGCAACAGGCAAGTGCAGAGACCAGTCAAGTAGCAAAATTTGGGGAAATAAAAAAAAAATAAAAAAGATTTATCTGGTTAGTTGTTTGGTCTAGTCATAGATACTGGGGTCCTTGTACGACGTATATAAATTAATTTAACTCTTGTGCCTTGCGGGACTGACATAAACAGCCCACCGCACATTTATATTATGTTATTTTGTACATGTAGCTTTCAAACTAATAATTCTCTAGTAGGACTTAGGCAAAAACTCCTAGTTAATAAGATAGAAGAGTATATCTGGTTGACATTTTAAATACGATTTTTTTATTTTAAATCGTGGCGGAACTAAGTAGTGTTTAATCAATTGAATATGTTGCATAGTTATCATTAATTGAGCGATTCAAATATTTTAGCTAGCATTCAATTGTGCACCTGGTCGATTGACAGTTCATGACTGAAGGGGCCGGACCAATTAATTAATTACTTCGTTTATATGCTCTGCTTTCTCTTATATGAGAAATATATGGTAGAAACAAGATTTCATTAGTGTGTAACATCCCTGAATTTATTCCATGCACAGTCGTTTTCTGCCATTATTAATCTTCTTTTTAAAAAAAAATAAAAATAAAAGAGTTGAGCTTAAATTAATCAACAAGTGAAACCAATTTGTGCAGATGGGCACTGATTGCTGGCAGGCTTCGAGGAAGAACAGCAAATGGCATAAAGAATTACTGGAACACCTACCTACGCAAAAGGCCACTTACTTCCGGAGAACATGCCAAAGAAAAAGGCCAAAAGACGCAATCGATCAACATAATAAGACCCCGTCCTCGGATATTCTCCAAAAGGTTGTCAGGGATGGAGGGCAAAGCTAGCGGTGATGAGAATGACATACAGTTAGAAGATAATCCATCTGCAACAACTATGAATCCACAGGAGAATGAAACTGTTTGGTGGGAAAGTTTGTTAGCTGGAATGGATTCTGATCAAGAAGCCTGTGACTCTATGGGTTGTCCAGGCGGGAAGGGTATGGAAAATCTTTTTATTAGGACGGGGAATTATTCTCCTCCAGGGACAACAATGGGGCAAGAGTACTACAGCAATACCTCAATGAATTCTTCTGGTGACTTCTCCTTGGACATGAACCTGTGGAATCTTTTCAATTCAGATGAAACGAACCCTTAAGTTCCCTAGCTATAGTATTGAGCATAATTGGCCGAGAAATAGTTGTAGTACTTTTGATAATGTTAAAGATTTGTCGTTTAATTTGTTATATTGTGGGCAATTTCTATAATATTGGAAATGAATAATATAATTTAAAAACAAAAAAAAAGCAATAACTCAGGATATGTGTTTTCTACAATCATCTAAAGTTTATGTTCTATGTAATTAATCATCTCCAACAATCAGCTATATATGCTTTATAAAGAAAGAAGAAGAAGAAATAGCTGCTGCTCTTTTAATAATAAAATTAAATGGTTAATTAATATATTCTTTCTAAATATTAGATATTTACTGGGAAGTCTTTCAAATATATATTATAATTGGATCTTTACCTATAAGCTTTTATGTGAAATGATTTTAAGGTTAAAATTGTCATATTAATTTTTTTGTCATCTTAAACTAATGGACTTATATGTTGTAATAAAATAAATTGTTGTCAATTTTATAGTTGACACTACAACCCGTCGTACTTCTTTATTTTTTATTTTTTTACTTTTTTTGTGAGAGGGGATGCGTTGATGGATTTTGTAATGTAGGGCTTAGATGGACCACTGATTCTCGTATTCCATTTCATTGGCAAATAAATCTAAATGGATTGTGGCAGTACCCTAGAGCAAAAAGGAAGGGCCTTAAAAAGGGAAAGAATATATCAATGAAAGGTTGAAATGCAGCCTTTGCGGAGCAATCTAGAATGACTTAGATGAAGAACACGGTGACAACTTGATCAATAGATGCAGAAGAGATAGAGGAGAATAGAGCTATGAAGATGCTACGAAAAAGGGGAAAGAAGGTTGATATAATTCAAGAGGATAACATTTACTTTTATTTGAGTGAACTGCAGAGTTCCAACCATCTGATAAAAGAAAGGAATTTGAACACAATGAAAAATTAATAATGAATTCTAAATGCATCTTACTTCAATTATTTAGTGAATAATTTACCCTTTCACAAATTAGAATTTGGATATATTCAGCTGATAAGCGAGACTCAAATAAAATCATAAATATGATATACAAAGCCAAAACCTAACAGCCTAATGGTGTTCAAATCCTCCTATGTTTAATAAATATTTGGGCCACTGCAAGTGCATGTGTGCCTGGAGTCGCATGTAAAGTTAGAAAGGTGAAGTCCTACCATGTGAGACGGTGCATTAAATAAGCGCTTCAATTAATGTTGGCTCTTAACTAATAAATTGAAATGTGCCGCTAAGTTCTTAACAACTTTTTCAATCGTGACAATTAAATTTTATAAAATTCCGGTGCGTATGAAAAGTTTTAAAACCCAAACGGATAATCAAATAATAAGAGCATGTTGCGTTCTAAAATTTAATACTACATCTATATGATTCTGACTTTCTAAGGCAGGCCATATGTATTAATTAATAGGAATATATCAAACTAGTGGGTTATTACCTCAACCAATTAGATTAAATAAAATTTATTGAAGTCTGTGTTACCATATTTGACACGTACGATATATGTCTTTGGTATGAAGGAAAATTATACGGTAGTTAAAATTGTAGCAGCAATTAATAACTATTCCTTGTCCAAATTTGAGAACTATGAGGTCCTCTCTTTCCATTCTTTTTTCTCTCAAGTGTATCCTTATTAGGGATGGGCATTTGACTCAGTGAGTCCACGGCCTTGGTGAGTGTCGTGCAGACGGGCGGAGCTTGACTCGCCTCATTGCTAGTTAGGGACGGGTCTAGATCCTAAGGAGTGTTGTCCCAACCGGGGGGGGGGGTGGGGGGGTTGGGGGGGTCTAGGGTCGGGTCTGGCTTCTAAACCCGTTCGACCCGCCCCACCCCGCACAGTATAAGTGTGAATATAAAAAATTATAAAATATAGGGACTTATAATAATTTTGAAGGATGATTTTATAAGTTTTAATATATATATATATAGAGTGTCTTGAAATTTGACAAAGTATATAAAGACAAAGTTTTTAATAAAGTATGTGCACTCCACTAAAATTTGTCTACATGGGTATATAAAGAAAAGATTTTTAAATGTGGTGGGTCCACTCCAATAAAAATTTTCGTACACATTTGCAAATGGATGGGGTGGGGCAGGGAGGGGCGAGTTTGAATCCACGGTTTTTTTTTTTTTTTTTTGTTGCCCTGCCTGTTTAGGGGCAATGGGGCGAGGTAGGGCAAAATATAATTCAACAGGGCAGGGATGGATATCTGCTGCTCCATACCCACACCGCCCTACCCCACTTCCAACCCTAATCCTTATCTCTTTATAGCTTAAGTTTTCTACCTTCTCTCATCAAGGCCCATTCAGTATTTGCTTTTAAGTTTTAAGAGCTTATTTCTAGGGATGGCAAAATCCAGGTATGGATGTGGGTTTTGCATTTCCGCAACCGGACCAGATGATGTGGCATCCTCTTTGGTCATTGAATTTTCCACAGATTTTTTTATGCGGTGAGGGATTTTTGGGATTTGAATTTTTTAACATTTTAAGTTTTTAACACATGAATACTAGTATTATATTATATTATATTATATTTTATTTTATATATATATATATAATTTAAATTTTTCAAAATATATAATATTTTGTCTGATACGGTTGCGGGGCGGGGAGGGTGTATACCGCACTCAGATGTAAATCTACAACATTACACTCGTCCCCACACTCCAACCCCGCAAATCTGGAGAAAATTGACCGCAAAAAATCCAGGTAAAAACCGGGTACCGCACAACCTGGTTTTTTTGTCGTCTGTATTTATTTATATTTACTCAATGTTAATTGTTGTTTCCAAATAGTCATCTAATTATATGATTTTTTTCATTTGTATTTTAGATTTTTTTTTAATATTTTGGCTCCAATTCATGTCTTTTGTCTTTTTCCTGGAGATGATTTTTAAATAAATAACTATGATATTTAGAATTGGTCTTCATAGTAGGTGCATATATTATGGTTATAAATTTTGCTAAATTTCCCACGAAGTAAGAGAACATGCGCATGCATCTGCAATTGTTTTTTGAGGAGGACACCCCACAAATTGCGAAACATTTGAAGTTATGCTTATTCAGAGTTTGTATTTTATACATCATCGCTCTTTATTGAATAAATTGATTTTATATGTCAACTACTCTAATAACCTTAATTAGAGTAGAGTAATTAAGGTTAAATTTGCTAAATTTGCTACCTACTTAACATAAATATAAGTGGAGAAACAAGGACGCGGGAAAAGGCAAGGTGAAAATAATCAAAAAGAAATTGTTGAAGCATATAATAATAGAATGCCTCAGAAGCCATCAATAAAGTTGACGTAATGCCATCAGGTTTCAGTCTCACCAACACCAAAATCCCTAAGGAGATTAGGGGACCTTTTTTTTAATCTGAAATTTGAATATCTCTGAATTTAATTTAAATATGAATAGGTCTGGATATAAAAATCTGAATTATATGTTTGTTATTCATTTACTAGCATTTGATTCTAGGTCTTAGGTTGTTTGTTTGTCTAAGCTAAAAATGTCTTAAAACTGTTGAATTGACACATATATGTCTTTATTAAGTATGATATGTACATACATATTTAAACAAATGCGTAAAAAAATTTAATAAAGTTAAAATTGAATTATGTAAGTGATTGGTAAAAAGTAATATATTTTTTTAATTTATTTTCTTATATATAATGCGAAAATTTTGAAAATAAAATATATATAAAAATAACCATGCAATTTTATAATATGGATGAGATAATTTTAACAATATATTAATAATTATGAAATTAAAGAAATATGAAAAGTATATGCAAGAGGTTAGATGAGTGAATTACATTAAAAAAAGTTTATACAAAATAGGCAAGGATACAAATAACAAGGATAATTTAGGAAATAAATAAAAAATAGTCATTCATATATTTTCACATTCAGATAAAAGTTAAAAATATTAGCTCTTTTATTCAGATAATTTTATCTTATTCTCAGACTTAAAGTTAAAAAAATCAATCAACTTAAAATATCTACATAACTGAGAATAAGTCACATTCAACCTTCAGATGTAAAAACAATCAACCCCTAAGAAAGAGATTGAATATGATATCCAAATTATAAAGCTCAATGGCAGCAATGATATATTCGTCATAGGTATGACACTTGATCAGCTCGTTGGTTTTAAATACGATGTAGACACAAAATATGATTGCTCCCAAGCACCTAGTTATCATATGTAGTTTCTATCTTAAAGGATAGTGAAGATCTACACATTCAAAATTATAACATTAATTAGTTAAACCAAATTTAAGAGTGTGGAGAGGATAGGCAAGCAAATGATGATTAATGATAACAGATTAACCATGACCTGGATGAGCACCGAGGCAATAAGCACTAGGAGGGAAGCAAACAAAAAGCGTCCAAGAAAGCTGAAATCTTTGCCTTCTGCAACAGCCTAGAAAGTGTACAAAGTAAGCGTAACGGCCACAATGGATGTCAAAATTATAGCTTCCAATATTATTTTCCTTGTTAATTAAGGAATCCAAATAAAAAAGCTTAGTGCCTTCTAGCACTATAAATAATTAAGACGAAAATGCATTAGATACTCTACCTCATTTATATTGCTTATCAAGCACCTTTGATCAAACGTGTGAAACATTTTAGGTTCAATCATTTGAAAGATATTAATAACCATTAAGCAGGAATGCTCATGATCAACAAATTAACATATGTAGGTCTAATGTCCTCCATGAACATGTATATATCTTCCAAATGAAAAACTTGTACATAATTATGTAAAAATAATATATAATATAATATGATTTTGCTGGGTAGAGCTTGGTGCGTTGGGCTTTCTGGCACGATTTGCGAATTTTCAGCATGAACCTCCAAATTTCTTCAAAAACATCTAACGGCCCAAATTTTTCCTTAACTGTAAAAGAGAAATAACATGTAATAAAACAAATAAAATTAACACTTTGTTTAATCTTGAAAATATAAATGAAAATTTTCCACGAAATAGTGTCAGGATATTGACAAAGTTTTGAGGTTTTCAGGGCTTTAAATAACTATCAAACTCTTATTTAACAAGAATATGATTAAGTTAAAGATTTTAATTCAAGTTACATAGACATAATTTAAAACCTCATTAGACTTATCAATTAACCATTTATTTTAACATGCACAATAAATACTTTTTAGTTTTTAGGAAGCTCAGGCCCTTGAGAAGGTTTTAGCACTGTATACGTGCCTAACAAAAGCTATCACCATTGCTACCATGGCCAGTATATTGGAATGAAAACCATAAAGTGCAAATACACAAGTAAATGCCCAACTATAGATATGTTTGCTGATGTTATAAATTAAATTAGGCAAAGACAGCAGAAGGTGACAATGTTATAGCTATACCATTTGATGTGAAAAAATGCTTGAAAAGCTATCTTTCTGCTTGTGATTTTTTTTATGTTTGTCACTTTTCTATAAGCTTGATGTTATACCAAATCGCAAGTATATGATATCGAACAAGTAATAAAATAATAAGTAGAGTATTGTTCCCATGAGGACTGCATTATTAACTACCAAAATATATCTAACTCTAATTTTATTTAAACAATAAACTTTAAATGGCAATTAATTCAACTAAATAAACGAAATAACTGAACTAAAATTAAGCAAATAAATAAAAATGAATGACACTAAACTAAAGTTATAAAAATCCAATTAAAAAAGATCTAGGGTATTAGATTTCACCGAAGTTATCTACTCTAATATTTCAATTCAATAAAATTAATGTTTATTTACCTATTGCCAACCAATTTCACTAATGTAATTGATAATCTTTCTCAAGCCAAAAAAATGTATGTTTATAACAGAGAATTACATCTCTGTCAATTCTAACAAACTATAAATGTCTACTAAGTACAAGAAATTCAACACAATTGCACAAATCATATTCATATCTCTATCTCATGTCAATTTATGATAAATTAATCAATGATTAATATAAATTAACCTCTCAGTCTAATTTATCCCTAAAATCATACAAAATTTGCATAGCCTTCCACAAGCATTAAGCATATAATTAATTTACTCAACAAAATTGAATAAACATCAATATATTGAATTAAAAATACTTAGAGTATCAAACTTGGCTACATCCTAACCCTAGAAAAGAAATTAGTTCATAATCAAAGTAAACAAAACATAAATCATAGTTGTAGGCTCAAAGACAAAGAGAAAAGAAAGAAAAACTAGAAGTTGATGAAGAAATCTTGCTCCCAGCCTTCCTCCGTGGCCCCTTGGAATTCCCAAACATGTCGTACGAAGTCTTATTTATAGGTGTAGGCTTTTACAACTCAAAAATTGGGAAAAAATTCATGATTTCAAGTCGTACTTATGAAGGGGTGCATCCTTATTTGTGCAAGTGCGCAAAGTCTCTACGTTGTGTGCTCTGTTTCAGCTCTTTAGAATTTCTGCTATACACTACCTTCACTCTTTTTATCATAACTTTCAGTACACAACTTGGATTCACAGACCATAATATTCTATAGAAACTAGACATCCATAGCTTTCCAATGGTATATAGCACATAATCTAGTTCTTTATAAATCAATATAGTTAATTCTGAGATTTTGGTTGTCTGATAGAGGCAAAATTGGAACCTTTTTGCTCCAAATTCACTCCAATTGCTTTCATTTACTTTCTATAACTAAATAAACTAAAAACAAAACAAATATAGAAAGTGCAAATTTAACTTGAAGACAAACTAATTAACTAAGAAAAGAGGTATTGAAAAGTATATAATTCTTAAGCTATCACTTAAGTTTGTAGATGTAGGCGTAACTTGAGTATATATTTTTTAATATGCCCTCACTTGCATGGGCCCGTGCACTTGCAACATGGGCTTGATCGAGCCTCATATACCTCAGTGGGTCTTATAAATGGGCTAACCAACAACACTATTTAATTAATTTTTAACTCACATGGAAGGGATTCGAACCTACAATCATTTGGTCATGACGGCTCTAATACCATGCTAAGTTTGCCACTTTTCTAAAAGTTTTAGTTTGTAAATGTAGGTTTAACTTGAGTATATATTCTTTAATAAGACTGCAGTACCTTGACCTAAATTGTCACTTTTGTGACCTCCAATCATTGTGAAAGAAGCTGCAAATGTTGTTGTTACTATGATGTAGCTACTACCAAGTGTGGATCTTTTGATTTCTCCATTGCATTGATCTCTTCATTGTCCCACCTGCTCTATCTACGATCAACACCTAGTTGATATGGTCCAGTGCGAACAACTTTTGACATTTCTTTTATTTCTTCTTGTATTACAATTACGCATCCATAATCATTAATAATTATAATTTTTAATTATTTATAAATGATTATTGACATTATTTATGAATGTTGACATTTTTTCTTTCTTATAAATACAAAATTTATAATAAAGTATGAGTACATTCCAGATTTTATCCGAAAATCATACGTCCAAAATGGCATGGTATAAAATTAAAACTATTACATCACAGTATATCACTCATTACATCATCATACTATTCACTTAGCAAACTTATATTAAATACGTATTATTTTGGTATACAATTTGGGAAAAGTATCATTATTCATACATGTAATATCCTAAGTTTTTGTAATATACATTATAGTATGTGTTGTGTTACATGTGTAATGATATGGTTTAATGTGTTAGTTATGAATTGGATTTGTAGTGTAATAGATGAGAGATAGTGGGTTTTATGGTAATGAGGAAGGGAGAGAGAGCCCTAAATGAAAATTTTGCCTTGTGTTTATCTATAAAATGAGAAGAATTCTAGAATTCTTCCATTCTAGCTTAGCAACTCACGTTTCCAGCTCTTTACTCTCTCTAAGCTTCACACACACACAATTTTACCAAGAATTCAAGCAAGGAAGTGGTAAGGACTCCTCTCTCCTTTAGAATTCTTATGGTATTGTGTATGTATTTGCAAGAATTCTTTTGGTTTGTGATGTGAGTATGTGAATTGTTGTTTGTGCTGCTGAAAATTTGTGTGGAAACATGAATTTGAAAGAGTTTTGAATGCACCTAACTAAAGAGATGAAGATATAAGCTAGAAATGAGAGATTAGTTCAATCCGGAAATTTTTGTTTACACTGAGCAGTGCATGTTCCGAAAATTACCAAAAATCAAGGGGATGTTTTCTTCTTTTGAAATTTTTATGGATAAAAATAGACATGTCCAGGAGTGTATAGAAATTGGATTCACTCAAAAATTCAAAGTATGTGAATTGTATTTAATTTTTGAACTTTTGGTATGGAATTGCACATTTCCCCTGTCTTAGAACAGAGTAGGGGAAGATGATTTTAGTTGAAGGTCCAAATCTTTATAGAATTACCTGATTTTCGGTATGAAAGTCCTTTTATGTGTCAGACATGAGACTGTAAATTTTCGCTAAGATTGAAGCTCCGTATGAATTGTTATGAATTTTTAAATTTGGCTTGATAAAACTGGAATTTTTAGTTTCCAAAACAGGGCAGTTAGAAATAATTAGGTTTGAATGACTTAAACCCCTTTAAAAGCCATTATTTTTGGTATGGAGGAATATATGTGTGTTATATATCAGCTATAAATTTTTATCGCCAATTGAGTAGGATTGCAATTTCTACAAATTTTTAAGTCTATACTGTTCAGTGAAACGAATGCAATGACAGAATTGTTGAGGTAAGGAATTTGATTATTTCAAGTGGCCAAATAACCCCAATTGGCTCTAAAAATTTTAAGGAGACATGAGGCATGTGTGTAAAAGATGTCTACCCAATTGTGTGAATTTTGGAAGTAGATAATTGTTGTTGTGAATTGTTTGTCAAAGTAAGTATAGAAATAGAGCCAAAAAGGGGAAATGTTTTACAAGTGTATGGTGACCTAAAAAGAGATTTTTGTTTTATTTTAGGTCAATCACAAGCATCGAAAAGCAGCTATACAAGGTAAGTAAGCTAACTATTCTGAGGCCACAATAAATTGTGTATTGTATGTATGTAATTTTGTGGATTGTAACACTATTAATTGCTAGCACCTTGATGCTTGAATGTGAGATATTGTGACTGTTCTAGAAGGCTGATATCGAGCTTCTTTTATGTGTGACTGATTGTGAATGGTGAAACGTGATTGGCATGCCAAGACCTAGGAAGTTTAGCTCTCATAGCTTGAGGGGAGGTCTGGACCATGTATTTCTCAAGACGAGATTTAGTAGCATGGGCCCGGTATCACCCAAATTATCAGACTAGCCTCAAGCTATTCAAGTGTATGTATCTAAATGTATTCGTACTATTCTATACTGTTCCACAGCTTGAGGGGAGGTATAGACCATGTGTTTCTCTAGACGAGATTCGTAGTATAGGCCCGGTATCACCTGGATTGTCAAACTAGCCTTGAACGTTCCGTACTCCTATGGCTTGAGGGGAGGTCTGGACCATATGTTTCTCTATACGAGATTCGGTAGCATGGGCTCGGTATCACCCGGATTGTCAGACTAGCCTTGAGCTATTATTTGGGAACTGACTGTGAAAAGAAAAGTCCTACCTTGATTAGAGAACCTTTTCCCCTAGGTGACTGTAACTGATATTGTGGAAGCTTCCTCATTATGTGATTGTGGTTGTACATGAAAAGGCAATGAGTAGAGAAATGTGAACTCACTTATGTGAGATTGAATTGACCTACAGAGGTTTAGACAGAAAATTAGCATGAGAGCGCAAATGTAACCGAAGTGTACTCGAGGGCATTCCTTCTCTAACAAGTTAGCTAATGCTTGTGTAGTTAGAAATGGATAGTTTCATACTATGGACTGAATCTATTGTTATTATTTATTGCTGTATATTCACTTAGTTTACTTACTGAGTTTTACTCACTAAAGTTGTTGTATGCCTCAGGTGAGCAGTAGATTGAGTTTTCGGATGGAAGACTTTTGGCATTATCGATAGAGTTCCCTTGGCAACCACGGACTGCTGCCTAGATTATCATAGTCATACTATAGGAATTCTTTTGATTTTTGAATGTATCTATATACAGTGAAATAGTGTGGTTGTGATTATGAACTCTGTTTTGTGTGATACTCATATTAATTTTTGAAAGAAACAACAGAAATCATATTGAAATGACTGTGTAAATGCTATATTTTGTATATCCAGTATGGTTTGTGACAATACAAGTATTATACATCCATGAGCATTAAAATCTATAAAAACACTAGTATTTCATTCTCTCATTTATAAATGATTTTGGCAATTGTAAACCTAGCCCAAAGAAACATTTCTTTCTATCGAAGCATTTTTTACTATTAAATTATTTCTTTTTTTTTAATGCTGCTAACAACTCATAATTTATATAAGATATTATATAAAAAAATGTGTTAAAATACCCTTTCCTATATATATATATATATATATATATAGAGAGAGAGAGAGAGAGAGAGAGAGAGAGAGAGTGTCTGTGTGTGTGTATGTGTTAAATTTATTTTTAATTATGTACATGATTCCTCATTCATTATAACGTAATGATAATGAGAAAGGAGTTAAAAGGTAATTAATTTTTTAGTAAATATTACAAATAACCATGAACAAATAGGGACATAGCCTGAAATTTAATCTTGAGGGGACAAATTCAACCAATTATGATAAAATTTTGGATTCTCTCTATAAAAATAAACACTAAAATACTTATAGAAGTTTATAAAATTTCAAACTTTTAGGGGTTTTTTTTTATTATGAACATGGAGGGATACATATGTTAAGATATTTAAATACTTAGGGGTTTTGTAAAATATAAACATATTAGGTATTTTGGTTAGAAACTTTTGAAAATTTTCAAATTCGCCTCTCCTAGACTCTATATAGCTCTGTCTATGAACAAATGAGTAATTCTAGTCTTATAAACTTTTTATACAAACTCTTATATACAAACTGATGTTCATAAAATTATTGAAATATTAAATATATAAAATCTGCGCAATTAATGAATGATGATTACGTTTGAATAGATGATGACACATCAGTTTATATGTAAGAGTTTGTATAAAGAGTTTCTAAGAGTGGTGCTACTCTAAACAGGTGCCTAATTTCATATAACCCTGACTTTTTTTTTGTAATATCATTCATAACCTTACCTTATTGTTAGTTAGTTCTATTAAAAGTGAAGTCTAACACGTGTAAAAATAAATAAATGATTTCTATGACCTTATTTTGTTTTCACATAAGTTAATTACTTCATATCTAATATCGTCTAATAATTTAATTTCATATGTAGCCCTCAAATACATTAAATTTACTAATTCTAATTTAATATTTGTTACAGTACAATTAAATAAAAATTAATTAAATTGATATAAGAGATAAAATTTTATAATAACCAATCTGACAGCATTCTATTCACCTTTATTTGTGTCATCACTATCTAAATATTTGATATCAATTATCTATTTATTTTAGAATAGTAAATTATCATAATATTACTAATTAACTAGAATGAATTATTTTATTAATTTATTCACTAAAACATATTAAAACGAAAAAAAAAACTACCATCTTCGAAAATTCTAATTCAAAATACTTTCATGTATATCACTAGAAAACACTAATTAACTAAGAATAAAATTAAAATTAAAGTGTAACATTGTTAAAAAGTTGTTTATTGTTAGTTTATCATTTAAAGTTAATTTTTTTGCCTTTTAAATGTTAAATCCAATGGAATTTTGCTAACGGTAGAGTCGTGATAATATGATTAAAAAAAAAAGTCAATGTTATATCCAATGTAGGGATTAGTTCAACATTATTCATAATATTTTATCTTTTTTTAACAATTTAATAATTTCACATCTATTATTTGAATTGACTACATTGCTATGAATTTATGCCCAAGTATATAGACATACATCATGTACATGTATCTTTAGCTAAAAAAGAGATGATAGCGCTGCGCATGAGCAAAAAGAGTGATATTAGTTCTATCAAAACCGAATTATGCTAAATTAGAAAGGCTATTAACTCCGGCCCTATGGACCCATAATTTGTTACATTATCTGCACTCACATTGACCTTGTTCAATAAACAACCGTGAAACCCATATTCTTTTATTATGAACCAATACGACGCTCGATCACGAGCCAATACATCGAGAGGAGTATTCCGAATGAACATCTTTTCTAGTTACAAGAGTTAAAATAGCAAATAATATTTTAGGAAGTTTTTCAGTTCATTAACCCTTAAAGTAATAATGGCAAATGAAGAACATTCGACCCCTTGTCATCAACCAATTCATAACAGTCTGGACAATGAGAAATAATTGCTTCCATTATGTCTTCAAATCCTCTACTGGCTGCCATATGAAGTGCTTTCATTTTTCTAGCTTTGTCAGCAAAATATTCTATAGATTTGTATAGCTTAGAGCCTTCTAGCACTATAAAAATTTAAAGTGAAAGTGCATTAGATTTTCTACCTCATTTATATGGTTTAGCAAGAACCTTTGATCAAACATGTGAAACATTTTATGTTCAATCATTCGAAAGATGTTAATACCCATTAAGCGAGAATGCTCGTGATTAAGTATTGCAGAGTTTATTTAAATAATTTGTTCTTTCTCTTAAAATATTTTTCAACAAATTAAATTAACATATATGGGTCCGGTTTCCTCAATGAACATGTATATGTCTTCAAAAGAAAAACGTGCTTATAATTAAATATATAATATACTATGGGTTTGCTAGATAGATTGGGAGCTCTGGGCTTTCTGACACGAAGTTTGCACGTTTTCAAAGCGAACCTCCGAATTTCTCTAAAAATTTCTAACAGCCCAAATTTTTCCTCAACTGCGAAAGAGACATAAAAAAATACACATAAAAACCAAAAAAAAAAAAAAAACCCCCAAGAACCACCAAATATCAAACTTAAGTTACCCAATTCATGAGTAAAAACTTATCAATATTTTTTATCCACAACCCTTTTTTATGGCCTTTACTCGGCTTTTGGAGATAAAATAATGAGTACAATTGCGTCAAAGACATAAAAATATGCAATCATTTAGAGCTTAAGTTAAACATTTATACTCCACCAACCGAAAGGGTAATTATAATTGTAATTGAAAGAATAAAAAAAATTAGCCAAACAAACAATTAGCACGAACCTCAATTCCTCCTTTACAACATTTTCAAATAAAGCAAATGAGGGAAAAATTTTTAATGAAAATTTCTTTTCCAAGTGCAAAGTAAAGTTCACTTGGTTTACCTTATTAAATCACCAATGGATATAATTTTCAAGTTTTCCGGCTGTGCAAATTCACGGAGCTTTGGAAATCTAGCCATCGAACCATCCTCATCCACAACCTCACATAGAACTCCCACAAGATCCGATCCAAGCAAAACAGTAAGATCAACAGAGCTTCTGTATGTCCAGCTCTTTTCATAACACAACCTTCCTTGTATTTCAGAGAAAAAATGTGGCATAGGCAGTTGAAATCACCAGGTTTTAATCACTTGAAGCAAGTGCCAACATGGTTGTTGCCCTATCACGAGCTAAAACTCTGGTGGTTGTTCCCTCTTTCGCATCCTTCAATTATAAAGATATACCAAGAAATACAAATATCAGATAAATTGTAAAAAGCCAATCAGAAAGAAGCATGACTAAGCAAAACTTAATTATAGTATTATCAACTATCACAAAGCCAATTTGAAAGAGGCATGACTAAGTAAAACCTAATTGTAGTATTATCAACTATCACAAAAGCTATTTTCAAATGGAGCCATAAGCTTTTCGAACACTTCATCAGTAACAGCACATTTTTACTTCTAAAAGAACACAGCCAATCACATAGTACAGTATGGAGATAGAAATAAATTAGCATGCATACTAGTAAAAAGCAATTGTTAAAGCACATAATAATATGAATGCCCCAGAAGCTATCAGTCAAGTTGTTGTAATGCGATTAGGTTTCAGTCTCACCAGCACCAAAATCCCTGAGGAGATACTTAAGAAAGAGGTTGAATATGAAATCCAAATTATACAGTTCAACAACAACAAAGATATATTCATCATAGGTATGACGCTTGATCAGCTCGTCAATTTTAAATATGATGTATCCACAAAATATGACCACTCCCAAGCACCCAGCTATCATATGTACCTTTTTTTTCTAAAAGGAAAGAAGATCTACACATTCAAAATTATACCATTAATCAGTAAAACCAAATTTAATAGTGGGGAGAGGATAGGCAAGCAAATGATAATTAATGATTTATATTAATATCTTCACATACACGAAAAAGAGAAAAAAAATAATCGCCAAATAATTATGTTGCTACTATAGTGGTTGATCCATGTCAGATTTATATTATATATTTTTATTTTATGTCATATTCAATTTATTAAATTTTATACCATTTTAATTATACAACTTATTTGACTTTATGGAAAAAAAAAATATTTTGGTTACCTCAAAAATATATATTTGTTCATTAATTTACACAATTTTTAAATCTATTCTAATTTATTAACTATTGGAGTTATAACTGATAAACTAATAAATGTTATGGTCTTTTAATATTTGTTAAAGTATATTTATTACACAATTAAAAGCCTTCCAATAAAGTTCACCATATTGTTTTTGTAACATCCAAAAAAAATTGCTTGTAGTAACGTAAAATCTCCTCATAAATGTCAATCAATCCCATCATAGTTACTGCTAGAATTTGTAACTGTCACTAATTAATTAATAAGTTTAAATATTCTGTTGCATTTTGAAATTTCGAGCCACTCTTCTTGTTTATTTAAATTGAAACAATGTGCTTTACAATTCTACAATTAGCTCTACCTACTGTCTCAAGGCTCTACTTCCCTCTAGTGGTGAAAGCATCAAAAATCATCAATTAAAGGGTTAGGTATAAACATTTTTTTCCTAAAATTTTAATGTATTTCTGTAAATGTTGTTGTTCTATATACTATTCATAGCTAAATAGATAATTCGCTACTATGCTCTTTCCTTATTTTTTTACCAGATTTTTCAGTATAATAGGTTCAATTCAAGGATTATTATAACCCAATACCATAATTTAATTACTTGATATTATAGGTTGGTATAATCCAACATCTCTAGCTTTACTGTAGTGAATTCTCAAACCTAATATTCGATATTTTAAGAAATCCATTTTAGCTATTTGAAAATTTGTTAATCTCAAATTGCAGTATTTAGCACGAAGTAGAATATTGCAGGACTGTTTCACGCACACATCTTCATTGGTAAGTAGCACTTAAGCCATGACCATAAATATGCTGATTTCTTTTTTACAGTTATCCTAAATTCAACTTTGGGATTTTCAAACCTTATATGTGATATCCTTAGGGAAAAAAAATTATGAATTTTTATTTAAACTATTTAAATATTTATTGTAGTTAGCCAATGGTAGAGTATTATATATTTGGCGACACATGTGGTAAGAATATGTTAGCCTGTTTCTTAAAGTTATAATCTAATTGAAGTATCCAAAAGTTCGTCGATTCAAGCTGAAATCTATTCCGGTAGAACTGTATTAATCCCCATTTGATCGATTTGGATCAGATTGATCACCTTTTCCTATAGCAGGAAATGTATGTATATGCAATAGCAATCTAATCAAATTTGTTCCGGAGCAGCTTACCAGGTGATCAATGGAGGTTCAAGTTATATCAAGGAAGTTTATAAAGCCATCAAGTCCAACTCCAAAGCACTTAAGAAACCTGAAACTATCTTACCTTGACCAGCTTGCTCCAGCAGTTTATGGAACCTTCACCTTCTTCTATCCTGCCAATGGCAACAACACTATCTCTAATGCGAAAGATGAAAGACTTCGCCGATTGGAAACTTCATTATCGGAGATACTAACAGTGTACTACCCTCTAGCAGGCACATATGAAGAGGAAAGTAACTCTATTGATTGTAACGATCAAGGCGCTGAATACTCGGAAGCTCGAGTTCATTGCCAACTTAACCAGTTTCTTCAGGGAAAGCCTGAGGCTGCTGAGATTAATCGTTTGATTCCATTTAAGGATGAAGTGTCAAGCTTTTCTCCCACAATGCTCAAAGTTCAAGTGAACGTATTTGAATGTGGTGGGCTAGGCATTAATGTGAACGTATCACACAAGCTAGCTGATGCACTGGTCGTAATTGAATTTGTTCAAGCATGGGCTACAGCATCTCGAGTTAGTACAATTGAAGTTGCATCTCCATATTTTGGCCTGGGATCTCTGTTGCCTGCAAGAGATAAAGAAAGGTTCAAAATTCCAGTCCCAGTAAACAATGAAGCAAAGATGGTAACGAAAAGGTTTGTCTTCAATGGAGCTGCAATAGCTGCTTTGAAAGCCAAGGCTAAATCTCATCAGTATTATTCAGGTCTCAACCGACATCCTTCCCGAGTGGAGGTGGTGACAGCACTTGTATGGAAAGCTCGGATTGCTGCGGCTCAGGCCAAACATGGGCACTTGAGGCCTTCTTTACTTACAACTGCAATCAACTTGCGAGGAAAAAAGACAGCTATGAAGCTACCGGAGATGAGCATGGGAAATGTAATCAAGTTGGTCCTTGCCAGATTCAGCCCAACTGATAATGAGACTGAATTGAACTTTCCTGACCTGGTGAGCACAGTTGGGAATGCAATAAGAAGCACAGTTGCAGACTGTGAAAGAGTAGAAAATGCTGAGGATTTGACCCTGTTAGTGGACAGTTCCATGGAAGAGATACATGAATCACTTAAGAATAATGACACAAACGTTTGTGTCTTTAGCAGTCTCTGCAGGTTTCCTTTTTATGAAATAGACTTTGGTTGGGGAAAGCCTGCTTGGGTGAGCAGTGTGGCTAAGCCTTCTGAATTAGTTCTGCTGTTGGACACAAAATCTGCCGGAGGCATTGAAGCTTGGGTGACTCTGGAAGAACAAGAAATGCGACAGATCCAGCAAGATCAAGACATTGTGGCTTACACTTCCAATTTTGAGCCAACTGGCTAAATTTATAGTATTTTCTATGTTATTCTAATAAGCTTATAGTGAGTTTGATATATTAACAATCGGGTAAGTGATTTCGATTAAACCGTACAAATATTAATCTTAATTATGTTTCAATGGTTAAAAGTCATCAGGTCTACCAAATATATGTTGTTGAGAATAATTCTATCTTTTGAGAAAATGTTCAACAAATGTATTAGCAAATTTCTTCTAATGATCTCTAATAATTGAAATATGGTTAATATTAATTGTGGCTTTTCTTCTATGTGAGATGTTGTTAATTGGATATAATTTGTCTATATAAAGATATTTTACTTTGTTATCTTTGTTAAAATTAAGGAATTTATCTTTAGACGACATATTGAAAAAATTTAGAAAGTTATATAATTATAAAATCTTAGGCTTTGTTTGTTTACATTTCCTAAATTCTGTTTTCTGAAAACGCATATTTTTCAATATATTTAAATCAATATCATCTACATATGATTTTTAAAATTGAAAAATATTTAAAAATAACCACATATTCTTTCAAAATTTTAAAAAAAAAAAATTCAAAAAATTCAAACAAACACACTCTTAATTTTTCTCCATTTTTTGAATGGGTTGGAGTGTAAAATCATACTAAAATAGAAATATTCTGCAAACATATCCATATAAATCATGTCTTTCTCGAAATTTTGGGCTGGTCTATGGCCAAGCCCAAACCCTTCCTAGGTAAGCCCATCAAAGGTAATTTCTTGGTTTTGCAATCCAAGTTACTGTACAATGGGATGCTGACATTGTGTTGTAAAAAGTTACATGTCAAGTCTCGGAGATACAAGTCAACTTCTGAAGGTGAGCATACATAAAGATATATAAAAAATTATCTTTCAATGAAGTCAACCTTACAGAAGAATAATACAATACAATAATATTGTATCACTTTATAAGTTAAGACTTGAGAGAGAAGTCCAAAGAGATAAATCAAAGAGTTCACATAAGTGGGGCGCAATAGAAACAGTAATAGTGGGGGCCAATATAGGAACGGTTAAATTGTTAGAACCAAAAGTAAAAAATCTTCGGTGTGAAATGGACACTTTTGGGACCAAACGGCACTGCAAGCAGCAAATGGCAACAAGCATGTTTAATTTTATTCCTATTTTGCGTACCCAAAGAAACAACAAACAAATAAAACTCCAGAAGCAATATGTATAAGAGATTAATTTGCCTTTAAGCCTTTAAGAAACGTTATTGTTTGTTTCAAGTTTTAACTTGCAAGGAAGAGTTGACATGCTTATAAGCTTGCGTTGCTTAGCTAGCTAAACTGACCAGCTATGCAATAACCATATCATCGATCCCTTGCCGTGCTTGCACACACAATCATCTATGAACAAAATTTCTCCAACTTAATTTGGCCTGCAAACATATTCCCACACGTTAAATCCTTCTGCACAAATTCATTAAGCTTCATACCACCGATAGCAATAAAACCAAATAAAGCATATAAATATGCACTCAAACGGCTAGCTTATCTATATACAATATTTTCTAGAAATTATTGCTCAATATGTTTGTTGGGTTTTGCAGCGTATGAAGGTTACGAATAATATAACAGAAAACCGTAATGTAAATTGGAACATGATTTTTACTTGGTTCGGTTATAACCAACTTACATCCACAGGCAATAAGAGTTGTAATCCACTATGTTGTATGTGTTTACACTCGACTTAAGACTCTTTACAGTGGTAGACACCCGTTCACTCACTAATCTAATCTATGTAAACCTGATCAACCCCGATCACAACCATAGTCCTTCACACACTTTTCTGATGCCACTACAAGAAAAGTTGGATACAGCAACATGTTTTTCGCAACATGCGCTGATGCATGTTGCTGAATGATGCATTTCGCAACGTGCATTTCTTGTGTGTTGCGAAAAGTTTCTAAATTTTCTTTTTAGCAACGCGCATGTAATGCACCTTGCGAAAAATTATATTTTGCAACGTGCAGAAAATGCACGTTGCTAAAACTATCAGATTCAGCAATATGCTCAACCCGCATGTTGCGAAATGTCTTATTGTAATTTTTATAATTTACTTTTTATTTTATTGAAATTAAAATTTTTTAACATAAAAAATTTAACTAATATTGAAAATTTAAAATTTTAAATATTTTTTAACATTAATATATATATATTAAAATTAAAAAATTTTAACATAAAAATTTAACTAATATTAGAATTACAAAAGTTTAAATATTTTTGAACTTTCAATATGGATATATTAAATTTAAAATTTTTAATGTTAAAAATTTAAATAAATTAGAATTTTAAAAATTATATAGCATTAGAATTTTGAAAATTTAAATATTTATCAACATTAAATATTTATTTAAATAATATAACTTTATGATTTAATATAGATATATTGGAAATACCTGCACTCCAAGAATTTTTAAGATATTTATTACTTTTCTTTTTGTCTATTTGTGGGTTTTTAAAAAATCAGTCAAATATAATAAGTCGAACTTACCTCCTCAATACATTTGTCATTTTTAAGTGTTTTTAAATTACAAATTTATTAAACATATAAATTACAAAAACCTTATAAACGCGACATAGATAACAGCCCTAGTTTCCGTTTCTTCTCTGAAACATCGCCACCTCTTCGCACTCCTCCTCTCTCTCGCACACACACGAACCCGATGGTGAGCAAGAATTGTTGGCCTCTCTGTCTCTCTCTCTCTGTCTCTCGGCGTTGTGTATCTGACATCATTTTCTATTTTAACATTTGCAAGGTTCGAACATGGGACAAAAATTCAAAGGCAACTATTTAAGAAAATAAAAGAGACAGAAAACCCATTTTCTTTTGGCGCAGATGTCGCCAAAGATTTCACAAAATCTACTCTTCAGCGTGCGTGAAAACCAAACTGAAGCCATGGTTCTGCAGGTCAGTAACCTAATCTCTTTCAATTCAACTTTTCTAATCCAACATGTGGTAATAAATTAAAACATAAACCATCAAAAACTGATTGAAATAAGGTAACCGTGATAATTCTGAATTTGTTTGTATATGTGTTTGTGTTTCACTCGATTTGTTTCAACTGGGTTCTAGTGTTGATTGGTATTTGATAACGATAGAAATCAGATAAATTTATATGCCCTTTTTGTTTAGATGGTTGTGGTGGATAGTAATTTGTGTATTGAGTTAAAGAATTGTCGAAGTAGTTACGGAGGGCTTGGAGTTATTTGTTTGGAGTGATTATTGGTTAGTTTGATTATCTTGAATTTGATTCTGTTTGTGTTGGCTTTGATAAAATGCACTTATTTATTTGCTTATGCTTACCAACTGTTTGATAAAATGCCTCTCAATTTGAATGGTAAAATATATTTTTCTTTCTGGAGGACATTAACGTTGCTACTAAGCCTGCGAGGAAAGGTGAGCAGATAATTGCTTTTGTTAACTCCGCCTTAAATAAATTCGGCATTTAAAGTTTGTTGCCAAGTGATGCAACAAAAAAGATATCCTTTACCGGATGCATTAGAGATGGGGATTTGGTTATTGATTATGAGAGGCACGACTCGATGAAAGCTGTTAAAGTGTCTAAGAGTTCTGTACTTCAGAATCGATTTGGTGTATTTAAACATTTGGACTGGATCGGGAAGCCCTTTGGGTCCAAGGTGCTTAGCAACAAGGGTGGATTTGTTTAGTTTTTAGCTCCAACTCCAGTTTTGTGGCCCTTGGTTTTGAGCCATAGAACTCAGATTCTTTATATTGTAGATATTAGCTTTGTGATCATGTACTTGGAAATTGTTCCTGGCTGTCTAGTTCTAGAGTCAGGGACTGGAAGCAGATCTTTGACAACATCACTTGCCAGGGCTGTGGCTTCTACAGGACATGTATATACATTTGATTTCCATGAGCAAAGGGCTGCCTCAGCTAGGGAGGATTTTGAGAGGACAGGAGTTAGCAGCTTAGTCACTGTGGGAGTTAGAGATATTCAGGGTGAGGGATTTCCAGCTGAGTTATCTGGATTGGCTGATTCTGTTTTTCTAAACCTACCACAACCTTGGCTGGCCATTGCTTCAGCTGCAAAAATGTTGAAACAAGATGGGATTTTGTGCCCTTCTCGCCATGTATTGAGCAAGTACAACGCTTATGTGAATCTCTTGGACCCAAAGGGCTGATTTAAGATTCAAGTATCGACTAAATGGCAAAATAATGACCTGATTTACCCACGTTGTTGATCCATATTTTTGTAGAAATTAGGCAGGATTATGGTTTCTGTCGATGTAGGTTCTATGTCCCATTTCTTGATTTAATTTCAGAGTAGCTCTTCGAATCCAAAAAAAAAAAGGGCTTCATTTTAAACTATAACTTCTTGTTTATTTCTTATATTTTGTGTTCTCGAGTGAGGAGATAAGGATTTTTATGTTTAAGCTCTTCGATTCTCTTTTGTAGGATATGGGGCAACATAGAAGATTGGTTCTTATATGGAGCAACAAGTTGACCATTGCCTCAATCTCTTTGGTAATTCTTTATTTTCAATTTTTCGTTACAATTTCTTTAGCTATTCATGTTAATACGTACATAGCTAAATTTATATGAATATTAAATTCTTACATAAAGAATGGTAAAACCTTTGCTGTTTGATTATTAGTTAAAATAGTATTAGACATAAAGCAAGCTTTATTTTGTAACTAATTAAATGAATGTTTCAAATGGTCATGAGTATGGGGTGGTCGAAGTTACTACTTTATGATGCAAAGTTGAATATGAAAACAAAATGCAACTAATGTAATTATTATACATGAAAATGACCCGCATATTTGTACTACAACCTTTCTAATCTCAAGGTTAAATATGGTTATTGCTTCGTTTCCCAATATTCTTATTAGTTACTTTAATTGCTTTCTTATTATCAATTCTTAATTATAAACTGAAAAATAACTTTTTTACTAGTAGCGGGTGATTTTTTTATTTGAAAAATAATTGCAAAATTTTTTTTCTTTTTTTCGTTTAAGGAATCATGTTCTTGAAATTGACACTTATATAGTGAAGGGAAATTGTATTTTATTTATTTATTTCAGTTTTTGTTGCAGTTATAACTTTAAAGATATTTACATACCTTTGTGAAATTGTAAATTCACAGAATATGTAATATAAATATGTTTTTATTACTATTTTGTATGATAAAATATAAGTAGCATGTTTAAATATTGTAATTTTTTAAAAAAAATAAAAAAAGATAAAGGTTGATATTTAAATAATATTATTGTTTAGAGTAAATATTCTATTTTACTATTTTTTTTTCTATAGGTCTTTCAGTTTTAGAGCCTTGAGAAAGTATAAACATTTATACTTTCTTCTTTTGGTAAGATGAAGGTCTGGGAGTGGACTGAGGATGGTATTCCAGTAGCAGAGCTTCAAGTTCAAGATCAACGCTAATGTTTTCATTTTCTTTAAGTCGTTTAGGATTGTATTACAAATTAGTTACAATTACTCATATCTATGATATTTGTGATAATATTTATCTTAATAAAATTTGTGTTTTTGTTATATATTATTGTTTTTCGATAATTTATATAGTAATGTATATGTTTAAAAATAAAGACGTATTACAAATGAACAAAAAAAAATGGATCTTCAATTATAAAAATATTCTGTAACTTTTCGTAACGCGCAAATCGCGTTGCCATATTCACTGTATAGCAACATGCGCATGTTGCTAAAATCATATTATATAATTTTTCGCAACATGCAATGCGTGTTGCCAAAACTCTTTTCCCATTTGTCATTCTGCAACGCACATTGCGCGTTGTCGTTGATGTCTACAGCAACGCGCATTGCGCGTTGTTGAATCTCTATTACTCTTATCTTTTGGCAACGTGCATTGCGTGTTGCCAAAAACTATTTTGCAACATGCAAAATTGTATTTCACAACATACGCGTGCGCGTTGCGGAAAGTGCTTAACTTTTCGCAGCAACAAGAACAGCAACGTGTGCTTGCTCATTGCAAAAACCTTTTGGCAATGCAAAATGCGCGTTGCCATAGCCTATTTTTTTTGTAATGTGCTGCTCTTTTTCTGTCACGATTATGTTAACAACAAGCTGTTAAGAATAACATAGCACCCGTAACTGCTACAGACCCGTAACTAGTATAGACACATGTGTTTACTCAACTCCCTTAAGCTCACAAGATCTATAACAATTAACTAAAGCCTAAAGCTTTATACAAGACATAAGAAACAAATAAAAAACGCACTCAAACTTGCTCTTGATTCTCTCTCTCAATTTGTGTTGAATGCCTTGAATTAATTCCATCAAAAGCTATGAAGATGACTTTATATAGTATTTGATATGAATTGTAATCCTTGTCAAAATCCTGTAGAATCTCAATAAAACTCATAAGGAAAGTTTGGATAACAATTCAAACATTATAGGATGTGATAATATGTTTCTCCTAAGTAAACTAGAATACTTAAATAATATCCTAATCTAATAAGGGATAATTAATACAAATATAAAACTTCCTATTCAATTGGGATAACATATTAAAACATATCCTATTTTAATTAAAATTCTCCTAATACAAAATATATATATATTTATATAATAAATGAGATTAGGAAAATATCCATATTTAATGTTTTTATCACATGATGACAATATACTCATATGCAATACATATGCACGTCTAGAACCAACAATCTCCCCCTTCGGCATCTTGTGATGAAAATATCCAAATATGTAAAAAAAAAATGCATGAGGAACAAAGACTATAATGACAACCTAAAAAATAAAGAAACAACCAAATAACACCAAAAACATTCATACTTCTCCCACTTGTTTTTTGAACAACTGCCAAAGTATAAAAGAAAATCAAAATGATAAACAAAAACTCCCCCTGACTAAATGTTCACCTCTTCAAATTGTGCATAAATGTGAAAAAAAATTTAAAAACCAAGAAACTAATTAAATCAAGTACTCCTGCAACTGAACAAACTCTCCCTCAAATCAATTTCGCTGACCTGGAACTTTTGACACATCAAAATACACTTAAGATGATCAAACTGAGTCAGACATAAAGTACTGATCGTAAGTTATAAAAACCATAACAAAAACCAGTCAAAATTCACATAACAGAAATATCTCGACATCATATAATCTTTTATAACCAAGCATGTATCCGAGCTGTGAATAAACATCAAACATAAATATTATTTTATCACTTAATCCAATTGAGTGGTCAACTTGAACATGCTTCTTACACACACAAAAGTTAATCTCAATGTGAATTTTCTGAATGAATATAGTAGCTTTCACACATGTATAAAGGTAGCCCTTTTTCCATTTGAGTGGGTGACCTCAACATATTTCCAAGATACATTGAAGTTACTCTCAATGGATGGCTTTCACACATCATATACTGGTAGCTCTCTTTGTATTTGACATGAAATTACCAGCAAAATTATACCAATAAAATAGCTCAAGCATGCTTTAATTATAAATAGATTAATGATGCTACAGATATAAACAACATAACTGAACACTGTTATAATTCAAGTAACTGCCAAGTGCCAATGTTCTTTCTCAGTTTTTCAAATCTCAGTGCATCTTAATGCTTTATATGAATAGGTCAACTAGATGATTCTCAGATGAAACATACTCAATACAGATAATCTTTAATTCACTAAGTTTCTAAACAACATTTTTGTCATCACTTGTCTGACTAAAAATTTTCAAACACTTTTCATTTCCTGTCACATGTTTCGAACAAGCACAATCATTATTTGAAGAAACATTAAGTGCAACAACTTTGCAATGAGTTTTATATTTCTTAACCCAAACCTGTCGTGTCTTATGTAACTGTCTAAACTAACTTGCCTTTTTTTTCAAAAAAAAAAATTTGTAATTTATAGCACCTAGGTCTAATGTGACCTTTAACACCACAAAAATAGCAAGTAGGAACAAATTTTCTTATGTTTTTTGAATTTGAAATGAAAGAACTCATGGGGGAAGCAAAATCAGTCACATCTTTAAAGCTTGAGTTAAAAGTGTTACCGGAATTTGAAGCTTTAACAAACACTGTCTTTGATGTTGAAGCGCCATTCTTTTCATCATACCCCAGCCCATGTTTGATGGAGTTATCACGGCCTAAACTCAGAATTTGATCGAGCTTTGCTGAGCCTATCTTGAGTTGATTAATGCAATTGTTTGCCTCATCCAATTCTGCAGTAATTTTCTAGATATATTCTGTGTTGTCTATCACGACAGCTTCCAGTTTTATGATTTTTTCATCTGCAGATTCTATTTCACTCTTGAGCACTTCTTGTTTATTCTAAAGAGTTTTGATCTGTACTTTCTGCTTCTCCCACATCTCATAAAGTACATTATACGCCTCCTGAAGTTCTCCATAGTATTCAGCATCCTTCTCAGCATTTAACTCCTTAATGTCTGATCTGTTCTGTTCTGTTATGTTAGACACAACAGCTTCAATTATATCAGACATAACTATTTGTTTTTTATCTGAAATAGTCCCATTGAATGCTAAAAAATTGTTGGAGTTGTCTTCATCTGTTTCTGAGTCATCATCACTCCATGTTGCACACAAACTCCTTTTGTTCTTATAATTAGGACACTTAGTTTGAATGTGCTCAAATCCCTTGCATTCATAACATTGAATACCTTTTCTCTCAAGCTTCTCTTGATTTTTCTTTATAGGTTCTTTACGAAATATTTTAGCATCAAAGTTCTTTGAATTTTTCTTCTTGAGATTTTTCTTCATATATTTGACAAAATTCTTTGTCAAATGAGCAAGTTCATCATCAGAATCATCAAGATTGTTGTCATCTTTTTCTTTTTTTTTCTAAAGAAGAAATAAAGGCAATACTCTTTTCCCTTCTTCTTGACTCTAAACCCATCTCATATGTTTGATGAGATCCAATCAATTCATCAACTCACAACAATTTCACATTATTGCTTTCTTCGATGGCTGTGATCTTAGGCTAAAATTTTTCTGGTAAAGATCTAAGTATCTTGCCAACAGTTTTAGCGTCAGTATATTCCTCACCAAGCATATAAGCAGAGTTTGTAATTTCACAAAGTCTAGTATGAAATTCACTAATGGTTTCTTCTTCATGCATAACTAAGTTTTCAAATTTAGAAGTCAAAGTAAGCAACTTAGATTTTTTAACCCTTTGAGTACCTTCATTCTTTACCTCAAGGATATCCCAAGCTTCTTTTGCAATGGTGCACTTTGAAATTAATCTGAACTGTTGAAGGTTGACAGCATTAAAAATAGCATTGATGCCTTTGGAATTCCATCCAGCTAATCGATATTCAGCTTCACTCCACTCTCTCTTTGGTTTCTCAATTTGCTACCCAGCGTCATTGGCTTTTGTTGGGGGTGTCCAGCCATGAACAATGCTTGTCCACACTCTTTCATCAATTGATTTGATGAAAGCTCTCATCTTGACTTTCCAATAAGCATAGTTTGCATCTTCAAGTAACGAGGTTGAGTGACCGATCCTCTTACTTGAAATTCTTCCATACCTGCCAAAAAAAATCTAATCTACACTAGTATGTTAGTGTACCCGCTCTGATACCAATTGTTGGGTTTTACAGCGTATGGAAGTTATGAATGATATAACCGAAGCATGTAAAAATTATGTTCTGATTTACATTACGGTTTTCTGTTGTATTATTCGTAACTTTCATACGCTGCAAACCCAACAATGTCAACAAGAGGGTCTTGGACTTCTTACAGATTGCAAAATTTTCTTCAACTATTTTCTCGTAGAACTTGTTCCAGCCACAATAATTCTCACCTAAAAGACCTTCACTGTGTTGCAGTAGCTAAGCTTGGACGTGGGTACTCAATGCATCATGGGCTAGGGCTGCATTTGATCAGCACCAGCTGCAGCAACGGTGGACCATGGAGAAAACTTGATAGCAATATGTAATTGTTTAATTTCTAATTGCTACAAAAGATTTTCATTTATTGGTTCAATATAATTGTATATATAGTTGTTTGCAAATCTGTCGAAAATATTTTCATGTCGAATTAATAATTCTTCCTTTTAATTTATTGTAGGGTGGAGGATGACATAGACAAGGCTAGAACGCCGGCATCAACTCCAACTCCAGCTCCACGGCCAAAGTTTAACCTTGCCCTGTTGTATGTATATGTAAAAAGAGTCTAAATTAAAATTTTTTGTCTAAGGCTTGAAAAGTTGATGAGCCGCACTACTTCTGTAGCTGCAATTTTTGCTTCGTATGTTGCAAGTTTCATGAATATTGTTAAGAACCGTTAGCTTGTAACAATACCACTTGTTTTATGGGCAAAAAGGAAAAAAACTATTTTCAATGAGAAATATTTAGAGAAAATAAACACTCTAAAATCATGAGTGAAATAAATTAATATTGAAGATCCATTTCAGAGACTACTAGGAGAAATCACAAAAAATGCTCCAACCGCTACGCAGGGCAAGATGGTTTTTGGGGTGCATAATATCCCTCTTGCTACCTTTCTGGGATCAGAAATGGCAGGAGCTGAAAAAGATCGAAGGTAAATTTTCATCAAAAAAAATTTCTTTATTAATTTCTGCAATTTGGTAACAATTCGTTTTTTAAATTAAAAAAAAAAAAAAACAATTTAGGGGAGACAGAAATGGTTGTTGAAGAGATTGAACGAGTAGCAGAAGTAGTAGAAAAGGTGGCAACGGTGGCAGAGAAGGTATCAACAGAAGTAGCAGATAAGCTTCCTGATCATGGCAAACTCAAGGACGCTGCTTTGTTGGTAGAACGTGTATCAAAAGCAACTGCTCATGATGCTAACCTTAAATTTCTTTCAAAAGGTATTTTACTACATTACAATGCTACGTACATCTTTCAATACCCACTTTTAGATGAATGCACCGCTATCCTATACAGTATTGACACGTTCATCTCATATTACTGGTAAATCTTCAAAGCGTTATTCTTTTTATTTTAACATATCCTATTTAATTGCATAAAGTTAATAATAACCGTTGTTGTGCATTTATTAAACAACCTAGACACCCATTTAGATAGGCAAAATACAAGAGGACTCCAATGATTCAAATGGTAATTAACATGAAAGTCTCAAATTTAGATAACCATTAGAAAACTAATAAATAAAAGTTGCAATTATGGACATCAAACCATCATTTAGATAGGTTTGAAGTTTTATTATTTTATTTATATAAATATCTATAATGCTCTTAAGACGTTTATTTTTTTATAAAGATTGTTTTACTACTCGTGCTATCCAAACAACAAAGTGACCATGTTTCTTAGCTTATTTGACTAGAATGTGCATCTAGTTTTTCATTTCTTAACCTCTCTATATCGTGTGGAGAGAAGAAAATTGATGAATGTCAACTTCTTGGTCATCATCGGTTTCTTCTTATTGCATATAGTTTCTTTCTTTATTGCTTTAAATAACGTATATATTTTTTCTAATTATTAGTTTCTTTCTCCACATCACTACCAAAGAAATTCATAAAAATGTATAAAAATGAAGAATAATCGATAAATTAGATATTGCAAACGGAGTTTAGGAAGAGTTCATTTATGAAATGAAGTTATATGATGCATAAACATACAATTTTTATCTATTTTATGTTATTTATATGTATTAGATAGCTGCCCAATTGATCCACTGATACTAATTAAATCGCAGATATCGATGTACACTGAAATATGTTGATTTCAAATGCCAAAGATGACAAATAAATAAAGTAATGATTACTGTTTCTACTATCAACTATTTTTCATTAGATCGTACCACAAATTTTAGTTTAATTTGAATTCATATCATAAATTTATACAGTTTTTTTCATTTAGAATATCTTTTCGTGCAACATGTAATGTTTCAAATAATATTGTGTACTTGTTTAAATCTAGGTGGATACATTGAAGCAAGACATAGATGAGTTGAAGACAATGGTAGAGCCTATTGTTGATAAGATTGTAAAGCAAAAATCAAAAGAAAAGTAACTTACAGAGCATCATTTCTGTATTCCTACATATATTTATCGCTCATAATATTGCTATGTATGTGTAAAAATAATACAATGAGCATCTCAAACACATAAATTAGCAGGTCAAAATTTATTGATTTATAAATCCAGTTTATAGAATATGAATCTCAATGAACAATTTCTTGGAATAATTCTGTAACCATTTTGATATATTTCGAATAATATACATACACATATCTATGGAATATCTTTATTGAAAACATTATTTAAATACTAAAAGGAATACTACTTTTACAATATTATATTATTTATATTCTACAATCAGATAAGAAAAAAAAGTAAATTGAAATTGAGTAATTCTATTCTACCCCCACATATTACTTCATTAGCCCCCATGAAAATTATAAAATTGGAACTAAAAATTATAGTGAATTTTGAAGCAATTATTAGTAATAAAAAAGGTATATATATCTACGGTTTACCTTCTCTTTTAACCAAAAACAACTCTCTGCCACAGATGTGGTTGCTTCTTGGCTTTCTTCTTCTTCTTCTTCTTCTTCTTCTGCTTTCTATGCACAACAGTCATCTCTAATTGATTAAAAAAAAAAAACTGTCACCTTTTTTTTATTTTTAGATGCATAGCAACCATTTATCTTCATGACTATATCCTCATCATCTTTTTGTCATTAAACTGTTACAATCAATTACTAATACAAATAATAAGATATCCTTTAGGGTTTTTAGTATGATAAAAGATAAAAATGCTAACAAAATTGAGTTGAAATTCATCAAATATATGAATAATAATCTCTTTCCTAATCTATCTTGTAATTTATTAAATCTCTTTCCTAATCCAGTTTGAAAATAATTATAAATCTTAAAATTACAAACTTATCCTTAATTCTATAAAAATGGGGGCTGATGAGACCAAAATTGGGAGCTAAATAGCACTACTTATTGAAATTCTACTTGCAAATTAAAGTCATGGAATTTAAGACAAGCACACCTAATAGATTACGAACTCTTGATACAAAGTCGATAATATTACCAACTGATGCAACATTATATTATACGCAAAAGTTTCTTATTTAAAATTAGACTAACTTTCGAAATTAATTATTAATTATTCAAATGTAATTAATCTAAAAACTAATTCCTTCAAATCTAAGTTTATATTTTATAATAATTTGATCCATAATCAATTAGAGTGTTGTTATTTAAGCCCCAAAAATTTCTCCCTAAGCCCCATTAAAATCAAAATTAAAATAGTATTTTATATGAAAAAGACTAAAGAGGACATGCATATTTTTATTTAGCATACCCCTTTTAATGTACTTAATTTACAAAAAAAAATTCTTAAAATCAAATTAAAATAATATTTTAAGTCTTTACTTTTGCTTGAAATTAATATCTATTTAAACATATTTGAAATCACTACAACATTGAAGGACTTTTGCGGCGGGCCTGAACCGCCGTAAAAACACTTTTACGGCGGTTCTACGGCAGTTTAGAACCGCCATAAAAACAACCGTAGTAAAAGCTTTTGCGGCGGTTTTGGCTTTTAACGGCGGTTTACATGTTCGACGCAAAAACCTACGACGAAATGGGATTGGCATATAACACACCCTTTTACGGTGGTTATTAAACCGCCGTATATTTACGGCGGGCAAGAAACCGCCTCATAAAATACTTTATACGGCGGTTCTGAAACCGCCTCATAAATGAGTTTTTACGGCGGTTTACAAACCGCCGTATAAAGCATTTTTTACGACGGTCAGTTAACCGCCGTATAAAGTATTTTATGAGGCGGTTGTGTGACCGCCATAAAAAGCCATTTATGAGGCGGTTTCGGAACCGCCGTATAAAATAATTAATTTATTTAAAAAATAACATTTGTGACGACCATGAAAACCACCGTAAATAGCTTTATTGGATTAAATTCAGCACCTGGTTTGTATAATTTACTGTTTAAACAATAAATAACCTGTCCAACAAAAATATTTTGATATGTTTCTCCAATCATTCAATAATTATAATAGAACAAAATCAACTATCAGAATATATCATATAAATAGTTTAACCGTAAACAAACCAAACATCAAACAATCATTATTCAAACTATTTAACATCATTTAATCAAAATATTTAAACATCTGGTCAATTACATAATGAGACAGCATCCACAAAACTCAGTCATTTGACATGTAAGCCGTAAAACTTGACAAACAACCTACAAGAATATTTTTGTAATGAAGATTATAATCTTTAAGTAACGTTATAAAATTTAAAACAAATTGCATAATTTCATTTACATACCTATTCATTGTCGTGATTTGAATCACGATCAGTGAGGTTGTTTGTTCCATGACTATCATATTGGAAACGGCTATGATATCCACTTGAAGCATCTGGGACCTATTTGTAAAAAAAAAAACATGAAACATAAGTAAAAGATGTGAGTCAACTGAAAGCACATTTTTAACTTTATAGCAAATACCGGTCTTGTAGCACGCCGCTCAGCAAACTCTGGAAACCTCTCCTGCAGGAAGGAAACAACTTCATCATACATCATTTTCATGTTGTTGTGATCTTGCTTCAAGTTGTTGTGTGCTTCATTCAAGTTTCTGTGTGCTTCCCTCAAGTTGTGGTGTTCCTGCTGCAAATTACCCAACTCTTCCCTCAAGTGAACATCCGATGAGCTGCTTCCGGAAACGTCAGTCAGAGATGGGCCAAAACCATATGTCCGGGCATAACCGCGATGATCAGGTCCCATCACATTTCCAAATACTTGTTCTCTCACTTGTTGGGTTTATTGGTCTTGTGGAAATTGAGACAAACCTTCATTAAATTGACTCTATAACATAGTGGGAAGAAATAACAACTTAATAAAGAAAATGTATTATGCAAAAATTAAATTACCAGTAGTGGATGAATAAATAATTCAAAAGATTAAAGAACTTACAATTATTTCTGCACTTTCATCATCACCTACTTCGCCATTACTTTTTGTTCTTGTCTTGACGAAGACACTAATGCGATCAGTTTGCTCTCCATTCCTTATCATCTAAACAGTAAAATAACATAACTATAATAACACAATTACTTAAAAGATATAAGTAAATCTTGATAACCAACAAATGAAGAGCGTATAAACAAACAGATGTAACTTACCTCCTCTCATTTCTGAGCAAATGACGTGCAGCCTGTTTGATGAAGTGCTACTTGTTGTGCGCGATTAACCTTATTCTTCTCTGCAGCTTCCTATAATACAAGCCAAATTTACAACAATTATATTATATGACTTCCAATATAAATGAAAGAAAATATGAAATCTACACTTTTGTTATTATGTTAAGCACATACTTTAGCCTGTTCTGTTCCCCAGCAAGCTATAAGAATAGGCCACTGATCCGACTGAACTCTAGGAGGAGTGAACTGTAACCGCTCCTCATCCGTATCATATTTTCTGTAGTCACTACAAGAAATTTTAAAATATTTGACACATTAACTTTTATATATTTGACCATTTTTTGTAAAACCGTAAAATATGATGTCCCCAAAAAAAGTCAACATACTTTTGGCTTATACTTGACACTATTAATTTTTATTTTATTTACGAATTTGCCATCCTATATATATTATGTTTTCATTCCCTCTTTTTATTTTGCCCTAAATCGATTTCGCTTCACTCTTTCCGTCGTTCCCTCGCTTTCTCCTTATCTCCCTCGCTCGAATCCCTTATCTCCCTCACTCGAATCCCTTATCTCCCTCACTCGATCAATCTTTCTCTTTTTCAATCGACTCTCAGCGGCTCAATCCCTCATCTCCCTTGCTCCCTATTCACCGGTATCTCTTCCTCAATCCATCACTCAGGTCGATTGGTCTACACTGCATCATTACTTTGTGTTGCTATTGGGTTGGTTCTTTTTATTTAAAAAAACAAATTCAATTTTGAGCAAATGGTCAGGATATGATTTTAAAATTATTTTTTATTTAATTTTCCTTTAGTTCCAGGTTCACAGAAACTTCATCATGTGGAGAAACAGCATTGTCCGGCAACTGCTGTCTCACTCCGGGTCGCAGAGTCCTCACTTGTCAATAGAATTAGGGGCTTTCATCAACAGTAAGTCTGATGGGATTCCATCTCGTGCCTCTTCCTCTTCGGCCACGGCCACTGCGACTGCCACTGGCGCTTTTACAGCAACAACCATGGCCGTTGATCTTTCATCATTCATTCGCCATTTCAGCCGTTGCTATTGGGAACTCTCCAAAGCTCGACTCAGGTTCTCTCTCAATCCTTCATCATATTCAATCTGTTTGCTTAAAACATAATCTAAGTGAATCGATTATACATATGCATGTTAGTTTCTCATTGAAATTTCTTGTACTATTGTATGTAGCATGCTAGTTGTTGCAACTTCTGGAACTAGATTTGTACTGGCGAGTGGGAGTGCCATTGATATAGCTGGACTTTGTTGGACATGTACTGGAACTATGATGGTTGCTGCCTCTGCTAATTCTTTGAATCAGGTGATATAAACTCTTTCCATCATCGACTTAAATAATTAGTCAATTAGTAGTGCATCTACAACTTACTACAGGGACAACAGAGGCCAAGCTTCCTAGCATGGGAAATTTTTGAAATTACTTAGGAATTTGTTTAAAACTTCTAGACTAAAATTTCATTTAAACAAAAAAACAAAATTTGGCTCTCAGTTCCTGAAGTCTGGCTCTGCCTCTGTTAGTCATTATCTATTTCATATCTTTAATGCTTTTCTTTTTTATTCACGACCAGTATACTCAAGAGATTATTAAATAATGAAAGACTTGGAGAATTTTGTATGAGTGATTTCTTTGTTCAGTTGTTATGTTTGATGGAAAGTTGTAGATAAAACAGAAATATAAGAAATTTTTTTCCTTATTCTTTTGTCGGGTAGATTACTAGATATAAATATATTGCGTTGCTTCACTCTGTTAGTATTTTATGATTGCTTATTCTCGGTTATTAGGTATTTGAGATAAAAAAATGACACAAAAATGAAGCGAACAAGGCTAAGACCACTGCCTTCAGGCAAAATTTCTACGCCTCATGCGGTTATCTGGGCATCTTCTGTTGGTGTAGTTGGCACTGCTTTATTGACATACAAGGTGGCGAAATAAAATTACTCTTTATTAATTATTGTTGGACATCATCATGTTATACTCTTTTCTTCACCAAATAGATAACTTGCTACAATCTGAGAGACTAATATTGTATCTATGCTGGCAAGGAGTTTGCAGGCTAATATGTTGACAGCTGGACTTGCAGCCTCTAATCTTATTCTTTATGCATTTGCATACACGCCATTGAAGCAAATTCACCCAGTCAATACATGGGTTGGTGCTGTGGTTGGCGCTATTCCACCCCTTCTTGGGTAATTTTTTTTTTTGGTGTCTTTAATTTGTCTTTATAGCTGCATCTCATCTCATTTTACCACGCTACTAAGAAAATTTCTTCTTGGAATTAGGCATATCCATGATAAATCATCTTTTCAATAGACAATAATAAGAAAGAAAATTGATAATGTTAGGTGTGATCCAATCAAAGTTTTAATGCGTGTAATGCTAGTTCTTGGGATTTGTGAGGAACTCTTATTTCCATTATTATGCTTGCAAGTTTCAAGTTGAGACTCATTAGTAGTTCTCTACCCATCTTTGGATTCTTGATGCTGAAAATGATATATGTTCATTTATTGTGATAGTTCTGGATGGAAGTGCTATTGCACTCTGTATTGCTACCACTACTGAGAATTGATGCAATTTATTTGTAATTCATTTGGAGTTCTATAGTAACCTCTTCATACTGCCTTGATATAGGGAATTTCACTGATAGGCCTGGAGAATTATAAACTATAGCAATCTTATTTACCTAATCGTAAAGAGCTTAGATCCTTTGACAAGAATAACAATGTTTATCATTGGAAAATGATGGCTTTTTCTCCTTGCAGACTTTCATTTATACTTCTGATGAATTTTTCAAGAGTTCGTACTGATCAAATCATTAGATTGATATTTTTATTAAACCCAACCAGAATCCAATTTTACATGCTTTATTGTTAACTCAAAACTTAGTAGTCATGCATGCATGCTCATGCTTGTCTCTGTTCTGGATTCTCAGTTGGACTACGGCTTGTGGTCAAGTTTCGCTTAATGGAATGCTTCTCCCTGCAGCTCTTTACTTTTGGCAAATACCCCATTTTATGGCTCTTGCATACTTGTGTCGCGATGATTATGCTGCTGGAGGGTATGTACATTTGTCATGAAATAATTGGTGACAACTTGCTTTGGTTATGGCTCAATCACTGTGTAGGGATGTTGTTTCACCGTGTAGTATACCGCTCTGGCTTTTTTCTAACTTGTCCAAAATTTGCTATAAGCTAAGACATGCTAAGAGATGACCCAATGACATGACCTTAAGTGCTTATACTGGAAAAATTATTGATAATTTAATAGTACTTGTGATACATATCTAGTAGGAAAGTATTTAGTTTTTGCAAAGATGATCAATTGATCGTCAACAGGGATATTATATACAGTGGTGAGATAATTAAACATCTTTTTTACCTATTTCTTATTTTTATCATTTATCAACATTTCAGGTATAGGATGTTCTCGCTTGCTGATGCTTCTGGTCAGAGAACTGCCTCAGTTGCCTTGAGGAACTGCCTGTATCTGATACCATTGGGATACTTAGCATATGATTGTGAGTTACAAGAGTACCAAATACAGATCTCATTTACGAGTTATTTATTTATTTTTAAATTTTCCCCTCCAAATTTGGTTCTTTCTGGCAAGCTCTCCTTTAATTTTTGGGCAAAAAAAAAGGTTTTTTTGTACAGGATTAATAGATATTGAATAACTTGAGTCAGGGATGCTTTTGCTTCTAATTTTAGAATCCTTTTCTTCTTTTTTTTTTGGATTGCAAACCTCTTTCTTGAATAAACTATGGAATTAACCCAGCTTCTGAAAAATTAATTTCTATATAAAGCATTTATGATGTAACTGTATATTTCTGTCCAAACATGCCGTAATCTCTACAATATGAATTCATCTTGTTTCACCCTTCAACATAACTTGTCTGTCTACAGGGGGGATGACTTCTGGGTGGTTTTGTCTTGAATCATCACTTATCACTCTAGCAATAAGTGCTGCAGCATTCTCATTCTATCGAGATAGGACAACTCAGAAAGCCAAAAGGATGTTTCGTGCCAGCCTCCTGTATCTTCCTGTGTTTATGTCTGGGCTCCTATTTCACCGCTGCACTGATAACCAGGATTGCCTTACAGAAGAAAGTTCAGACAATGTCATCAAGTTTTCAACATCCTCAGAAACTGTAGCTGAAGAGAGTGGGAATTTCAGCACCAAGAACAAGTTGAAACATTCCTCTGATAGCAGACGAGCACGTCCACCTGTAGCATATGCCTCTGTTGCACCATTTCCCTTCTTGCCTGTCCCTACCTATGCTTCCCCTTGATTTGTTGATGGATATTGGTAGGTAATTGTGCAAGGTTTTCTGGTTTTCTTGAACAATTTTGAAATTATTTTCCAATATTTGTTTTCTGTTGGAATAAGTTTTTTTTATTGGTCTTCTTGTTGATAATGCTCTACACCATAGGCTCGAAAGAGCACAGGAGAAGAGTGTTCCATAGAGGCTGCCTGGAACATTTTTTGAACAGATCATTATGTGTTGCTAAACATTTCACTGCATTATTACTTTGTGCATAGATCGCTAGTTCTAATAATCTGTTCATGAGTCTTAACCATTTTCTTTCCTTCCTCTAGCTTCTGCATGACAGAGGCTTAACCATTTTCTTTCCTTTTCTTTTTATAGTTGGATGTTTGGGCCAAGGAGAGAGAAGCTGCTGGAATATGGTGATTACCGAAGCATATTTCTTTTGCAATATTGATTTAGCTTGTTTACTTGTTCTTATCATAATTTACATTATTGAATTGGTAGGTATGAACACCACCTCATTGATGATATGGTGGCTTATGCTCTTAAGAGTGAGGGGGGTTATGTGTGGGCATGCAAAAACTATGATGGAGATGTCCAGAGTGACTTTCTAGCCCAAGGTTTGTTTAGTAAAGTGTTAGAACTTCAAGTTAGCTAAAGAATTGTGTAGTTTTTGCTTCAATCTTCTGCAACCTGAAACAAGTTTGCTGCTTCTTGTAGTTATTTAGGCATTCAGTGCTTTGATCGATCACTAATTTCCAGTTACATGTCTGTAGGGTTTGGATCTCTTGGATTGATGACATCTGTACTGGTACATCTCTTCACAATGATCTATTTTGTTTTGATATATACATTGCATTATCTCATTATCATTGGTTATTTAAAAAGTTGCATGTATCTACTTTTGTGGGTATGCAAAGTGTTTTCATTCTTATGGATTTCTTTTTGCTTCTTACGGAAAATTGTTAAAAGTATCTTGATGTCACACATACAAGACATTAGGTAATTCTGGTAGGGCAGGAGGACACTATGCTAGCATTTCAATGAAAACTAACTCTTTCTCTATCTTTTACCATTTGTATCTTCTTTTTTTCTTACTGGAGTATGAACTGGCTCTAGGTGTGCCCAGATGGGAAGACAATAGAAGCAGAAGCTGCCTATGGAACAATTACACGGCATTACAGGGTTCATCAGAAAGGTGGTGAAACCAGCACAAACAGGGTTCATCACTTTCTGTTTTTGATCTTTAAGGCATTGTCTAAGACTGTGTAAAAAAAAAAAAAAAGCATTTCCTTCTGGCCTTTTAGAAAGTGATTCCTAACTCAAGTCATCCCAGTAACAGTAGAACAGAGACAAAGTTGATACTACATGAACAAGCAAAGCAAGCAGGCAGTTCCCTTAAAAACTTGCTTACCATTGCATTCTCATTGAGAATTAGTAACTTCTTTTGTATATTTCTTACAATCAGTGGATGATATTCCATCATCCCTGCCTCCAGAATGTCATTCTTTTCAGTTCAGAGGTTGTGTCCCACTGATGGGAACTTGTTTGTCAGTACCAATAAACACCCATTCCCTGTTTTTATTGTGTCACAAGATACCACTGCCCCTTCTTATTATAATCATGCAATGGAATATAATAGCAAGGCTTGGCATTTATTGATATTTGCAAATATTTTTGTTCTATGCTCTAACTTCTAAATTCTTTTTCCTACTTGGTTTTTATTTGTCTTCTACATTCCTATTTATGTAAATATTGCCATTTTTTTATCCTGAATAATGCTTCTGTTTGCTCGGATTCAGTTGCAGGGTTCATCTAGTCAATGGGTTGATGTGATGAAGAAGAAGAGAGTAGTTCATGAGAATATTATAAATTTAGTGCATCAGCAACGTTCTAGCAAAAATGTGGAGAAGGTAAACTTTTGATATGCATTCTACAGCAAAACATTATATAATTGAGGACAGTTGATAGTTAACTACTGTGAAATTTTGGTCTGGTTATTATTTATAGATGGTCTATTTAGTTTTGCTTTCAAAGGTTTTGGTCGCTTCCTTTGTGCTTTTTTGTATATATCTAATGAATTATTTGACAATTTGCAGGAAGTTCAATCTGAAGTCGTTCCTTTGAGAGAAAAGAAGAAAAAAGGTGTTTATCCATGTCTAGTATTTAAATCACTCATAATAATCGTTATTTTCATTTGGAATGTGTTTATGTTCCAAATTTTAGTTATTAAAGGAAGTTTTTGAGCTTGTTGAGAACATTCTAATACGAAGATCTATTTAGAATGAAGGCAATGCTATTCCTTTATTAGTAAAAGGAGGTTTCAATTATAATGATTTTTATCTTCTTCATAAAAAAACATTTTATCCTTTGTTTGTAGTTATTGTCATATGGTTGATAATTATGCATAAAGTTTATTTGCAGAGAGAAACGGCATTGAGAAAGAAGCATGGAGATCATCTGATCGGTCATTTTAAAAGCCCAGAGAATGCTGCTACCATTGGTGGTACTGCTGAATCATCATTGTGCCTCAACCATGAGGTCTCAGGTATGATACTGCATAACCAGTAAAAATAATTACAAAAACTTTAAGCAGAAACAAAAAATGAAATGGCATAATTGTGGTCTTACCTTTATCATGTCTGAATAATCTTTTTGTTGATGTTATGACTTCTAAAGTATTCCCTTTTCTCAAGATTCACAAGAGAGTTTTCTTCAAGGCGAAGAAGTAACCAGGCGAGCTGGTTTACCATCGAGTCCTGCATATGTCTCTGGAACCAAGGAAAGTGAAGAAAAATTTTCTTTTCAGAAGCAAAAAATCCCAGTTAAGGATTACTTAATATTTCTGTTTAAGCTGAGATTCTGCCCCATTCTTTGAATACTATCATTGTTGTGATTTTAGAATAGTGGAGGTTTTTAGAGATTGGACAAATTGGCTTCTTTACAGAGGTGGAATTGGAGTTAAAGGGGAAGAAAGCTGGGAAGCTTGGTGGGAAGAGGAATTGGTATTAGTTCTGTTCTCTGTCGTTTCTTTGGTTGATTGTCTGGTGTTATTTGCCTTCTATTTTTTGCAGTTTATTTTGCCTTTTATTTTCTATAGTTTATTTTGATTGTTTACTTAAAAATACTAGTAAGCCTCTTGTTTTATTTGCTTAATTTCTATTAGTTGGTTATTACATTGAAAGGGCCTAAACGGTGCGTTTAGTTCCCTGCCGTTCAACCAAACTTTTGTCTGGTAGTTGATCAAATTAGCTTATGTATTGTAATGGTTTTTTCACAAAAGAGAATAGAAATTTCTTTTCTCCTGGGATTTGTTCTTCCTGGACACCTAGTGAGCTACATCTTTCATGCATCCAAAAGATTACTATACTACTTTCCATTCAAGTGTCTGCTATCAAGTTCTGCTAGATTACTGTTGTTAGGCACTTATGAGCCTCTTCTTTTTTAGATTAATTTATTTTGTTCTACCTTTTGAGTGCTAAGTGACACATCCGAAAAAGGATTGTCTTCCAAGTATAGGAGTGTCGAAGTAATAAACCCGGTAAGACCGGGGTCGATCCACAAGGAAGGGAATTTAAGCGTTACAAATTATAAGATAAGCAAATGTGATATGGATGATTCAAAGAAATAACAAGAGAATATCAATAAATATGTAAGATGGTAGGCGGTATTACCGACCATTCAAATATAAAAACAAAAAGCAAGAGGAGGTAAAAAACCATCCATGGAAATAGGTGGTATAACCAACCATAGTAAATTAAAGAACAATTTCATAAGGTGGTAGAACCTACCATAGTAAATAAAATAAAAATTTCATAAACAATAGAATAATTAGAATACAAGAGGAATTAACACAATAACAATGAAGGCTAAGGTTAGGGGATCCGCCCTTGATATTTCGAATAAGGATAATTAACCCATTTTAGTTATATGAATTATATTTGTTTCATTACCAATATTTATACCACTTCTTGTAAATGGGTTCAAGCATCCAATGTGCCAATCATCATATGTCTACAACAAATCAAGGTTCCTAACTAGATTCATGTCGGTAAGGAAGAACCATACATCATCTAGAAAGGATCCAAGCATTTGATGTGCCAAGGATTGTCGACAATGGATCAAGACCTCCACTTTACGAGTGGTGTCAAGATTGATTAAGAAATTAAATATAAATCATATTGAATAAAAATTATCAGATTAAGATTATTAAGCACATATTAAGGGTTAGAGAATCCTTATTCTCATATCAAGGGTTTCACCCTTCACCTTAGCAAAAGAGAAATTAGAAGAACATTATAATAGAAAGAAAATAAAATGTAAGAAAAAGGAAATTCATTAAACAACATTAAAACACACAAAACACAATACATGATCTAGGCCAACCAAAAATGTTTCCAGCAAGGCCAAAGAATTGCCCTAATGGGTCCCACAAATGCACCTCTATTATTCGTACATCCAGGGCAAACTTGTCAACTTACAAGGGCATAATTGTTCAAATATTAGTTGTAAATATCTTTGACCAGTGGGATCATTAGGCACGACTTTGGACCATCAATTTTGACATTGAAATATTGCGAATTTTAATATATGTCTTCATCAAAGTTGTAGATATTTCTCTCAGCTTTCTAGAACATATTGATTTGCACAATTTGGGTACGTATTTTGAGAGATACGATCCAAATACTGAGGCCTGGTCAGACTGGGCCGAGACTGTAGATGGGTTCACTTTAAGCCCAATTTTGGTCCACTAAGAGCCCGAATTTGATGATACTTGTGAAATGCAATCTTGTAGATAATTGAATCAGCTTTCCAAAACATAAGATTTGCACCATTCTGATCTATAAATAGAAAGTTATGCCCATTTTACCGAACCTGCAACAAAACCGAAATTAAGAGAATTAATTCTAAAGAGCAAAATGCTACAACATATGCTTAAGTGAGAAATTTATGACACTATTAATGCAATATGATGAACTAAACTCTTATTAAACATGCATATTTAAGTGTTCATCACACCCCCCAACTAGCTAGGCTAGTCCTAGCAAATTAAAGCGTATTATTTAGAAGTGATTTTATAGAATGTTACATCCAAGGTGGTCATTATTGCACTCTCCTTGATTTTATCCAAAAAAACAAAACTCTCAACGTTTTTATTTTATTTTATTGACTCATGTTACCCTTCAGTCAAGATATCAATAAACCTTCTTTTTGTGCTCAGTCGACCCATGATTATGGGGCTTATCAGAAAGAAGCCATATCAGTTCTAATATTTGTTAAGACTAACAACCTTAGGTGAGGGGTATTCATTTATTTTATATATATATATTATTTTCTTTTTTTCTCTTTCTCTTTTTTTTTTTTTTTGAAAGAATGCATCTTTAACCCATGTAGCGAGCCTTAGGCTAATGACTCCTAGACCAGTTGGCCTTAAGGCATTAGGTGTTAAGACACCCCTACGAGCTTAATGACTCGGGTTGCTGATGCTTTATTTTTGCTTAGAAACTTGTGGATAGTGCAATGTTCAATCCCATTAAGCTTGCTCCTTAATCCATGTAGCGAGCTTTGGGCCAATAGCTCCCAAACCAGTTGGTCTTAGGGTATTAGGTGTTGAGGCACCCCTCGGGCTAATGCTCGAATTAAGGAGGCGACGAGACCAAACTATCCACAAATTGCTCTCTTCTTTTTTTTTCTTTTACTTTTTTTGCTTTTTTTATTTCTTGTCTTTTTTTTTCTTTTAACGTTTCCCCTCTGTGTTGTGATCCTAAACAAAACAAAAGAACTGATATTACAAACATTCATTTTGCACCCCAATCATGCATCAAGGTATGTGTGTGGTGTAAAGAAAGGTTCATGAATACTTGCTAATGAGTACTAAGCACACAATTTTGTTTTTTAATGATAAGGTTGTGAGAGTTCATAGATTTGAATAATTCAAAGTGAAATTAATAAGACCTCCTTGTTATAAAATTCAAACATCAAAACTAAATAATATCAATTTAGCTAAAATGAGTCTTCAAAAATGCAAAATCAAAACAAAATGACAAATTGGTTAGAGTGTGCTTCAAGAGTTCAAACTGGCCCTCCCTAATCTGCCACTCCTGACCTAGAATACGTCTCAAGAGGATTTAAACTCCTTACACCGCACTCTGAATTTAATTACTAACTCACTTTTTTTTTCAAGAAAAAGAAAATTCAATACACACTTATGTCTACTATCCTTCCCCCCCCAACCAAATGAAACATTGTCCTCAATGTTTAAATGTAGAGAGATAAAGTATAGGAGACATTACCTGAAGCTTCTGTTATTCAAGAGAGATGACCTGAAAACGACTCTAAAATAACATGCTAAAAATAGAATAAAAAGACAAAAAAATTACAAACGGGAGATTCAGATCCAATTTGCACTTTTTGTTTTGCCCTCCTGCCCAATTAATTGGAGTACTAGCTGGGTCAGGTTCATACTCAACTTCTTGTAATTTGTCAAGTAACTCACCAGCAGAAGTGGCAGAAACAAGAATCTTTCTTGCCCAATGTGGGATAAAATTTTGTTCTACAGCTGCATCAACAAAACTTATTAAAGGATCAAAGAAATTGTTAACATTCAACAAACCTATGGGGTTTTGATGGAGATTCAGTTGGGCCCAAGAGGCAATTTGAAAAATTTCTTCAAGAGTTCCAAAGCCACCTGGTAAAGCAATAAAGCAATCTGAATTGATGAGCATATGTGCCATGCGTTCATGCATAGAAGAGACCTGTAACTCCTCCCAACCGTTTTTCCAACAAAATGCTTCTACAGCCAAAGGCTTTAGAATAACTCAACACTTGACTTTTTTTTTGTTTTTTTTTAAAACCTCCTACATGTGCAGCTGTTGATACGCAACCCATTAACCCGAGGCTACCTCCCCCATAAACCACATGAATCTTTCTGTCAGCCAGTAGCCTACCAAGATAATTCGCTACTTCTATGAACTCTTCACTTTTACCTGGTCGAGATCCACAGAATACACATATCCTTTGGATTCGACGTTTTGAAGTTCCCTCCATGTCGATGTGACTCTCTAACTATGTGTGAAGAAGAGAACAAGACATGTGGTATTTATGGAGTGCAAAAAGGTATGTTAATGATGATTATCATCTAGGAGCTCGATTGGTGTTGAAAAAGTTGACAATAATGCATAAAAATTCAAAAGATGATGAAATAAGACACAATAAGTCAAACAAAAGATACAAATTCAAAAATGACAGCTATGAGGTATTAAAATTCAAAAATGATGGCACGCATGCATATGTACATGTAGTTGTGACTGTGGCTCACATCTTTTTCTGGTTTTACGTCCAGAAACGGCTTAAACACCTTCTATGAGTTGGGGATATGCTTCCCATCCAGTTTTCTTATAAACTTGCAAACAGGGTCGTTTTGAGTCAGATTCCCAAGACTATAGCATTCCTGCTCATCTCGAAATTGTGTCCACAAATTAAAAATTTCACGCTGCACAAGTCCACAAGAATGCGTCTAAAGATGTCATTCGGATATCACAAAGGACTCCTTATCAGTCCATTCTTGATGAACTGTAGTTTTCCTTCGATTGTTAGACAAATATCCCAAGGAGCGGCACAACGCTGGTTACAAGTCCAATCTTGCACCATTGGGGAACAAACTTGTAACCTTTCGCTCTTCGCTTTTTGGCATAAGAGCTTTTCCAAACCTGGGCATATGGGAAACAAGATTATCTGAAAACTCATAAGAGAATCGAACCTTGGCTTCAATTAACCATCTTAAATCAGCAGGAATACGCTTACGCATCAACAACCTTAGTCTTTCTGCACGAGCTTTATAAATTTTAAGCAAATCATTTTGAGGAAGAGAGGGAAAATGTTTGTGCAATTTAGAGAGAATGGTATCCATGTGAAGAAAATGAGAGAGAAGAAAAGAAAATGGATGCAAGCAACAGTTTTTAGGGAACTGAAAAAACCGACTTTAATAATCACGGAGTACCATATCCGCCACTTGACCGGGAAAAATCAATCCTTAAAAAGGATCGACTAAAGCAATGGACTCTTCATTTTGGTCAAAATTTTCAAAGAATGGTTTTAACCGTTGTCCATTAACTTTAAACACATAACCATTCTTTGGGTTCTCAATTTCTACTGCTCCATGAGGGAAAACATTTTTAACAATGAAAGGCCCAGTCCAACGTGACCGAAGTTTACCAGGAAATAAATGCAACCTTAAATCATACAAAAGAACTTTTTGTGAAGGTTCAAAAGATTTTCTAACAATAAATTTGTCATGAAAAACCTTCATTTTTTCTGTGTAGATTTTAGAATTTTCATAAGCCTCATTCCTGATTTCTTCAAGTTCACTCAGTTGGAGTTTTCGTAACTTGCAAGCATCATTCAAGTTTGTGTTAAATGTTTTAATGGCCCAATAAGCTTTATGTTCAAATTCCACTGGCAA